>CAWUFW010008713.1:607500-856749 GCA_963921515.1 Calotriton arnoldi | reverse complement strand
ATGTTTCTGCGGAATGCTGGCACAGGGGATATTCATAAGGTGAGGAATCCACAGGCAGATACTGTATCCACCAGAAAAAGTGTTACCGAAGGTAAGTAACTTGTTCATTAGGACTAGCAGGGTCCAAGGGACTCACCAAGTGCAGGAGAGTCAGAGCAGGCTCTGAGCAAGCAGGGGAGTCCACTGGAGCCAAAGAAGACCCTCAAGAGGACCCACAGGCTGAAGGCACAGGAGTCACAAGAGGAACTCGAGCAGCTCACCATTGATGCAGACCCACGGTGCAGAGGATGCGGTGAGGATGAAGATCTTGGTACCAAGAAGTGCTGTAGGCTGGAGCTTCTTGGAACCCAAAGATCTCTGGAGAAGAGAGTTGTGAGAAGTTGGCCTGGCATATGCTGTCCACTAATTATAGTGGGCACCTTGCACCAGTCCAAATCGACTCTTATGGTAGGTAGGTTAAAGACAACCTTATTGAAAGCTATCCTAGTGGTAGCTGTGGAGAGCAGCCTTCAGGCTAAGTCTTGAAGGAATGTAAAGCAGCTTGTTTTACCAGTCTATAATCTCTTGAGTGACCAAATGAAAGAGCACCACACCAGGTATATATTCAAAATATATGTATTTATTACTAAACACACCCCTCTAGTCTCTTTATGAGGCTAGAGTTCGAAATACATAGGTTATAAGATCTTAAATCACAGTAATAGCACAAATACACGTTTGGGCCCTAGGGGCGTACCAAACCATATACCAATAAAGTGGTATGCGAACCACGACTGAACTAGACACTAGGCCTAGAGCCTCTAGAAGTGCTTGGACCACAAGGAACCACCCAAGGTAGTGACACAGGGGACCCACGGGAGACGCGTGCAGTGTAAATACACAACCGCGATACGCCGTTAACTTCTATGGAGAAAGTCGGGATCGGGAAAATAGAGGAAAGGGACACTTTAAAGAGGACTAGGACAAAACCCTTTGAGATCTAGGACTTTGAAGAGTCTCTACCCACGGGAGCACCGGAGTACTCGTGTTACCTCACCCAGGGAAGCCGGGTGCATAGGTGCCTTTCGGGGTCGGGTTTCGTCGTCGTTTCTTATGGCGATCTGCTGCAAAGTGCTGCTGGCGACCAGGAGAAAAGTGTCCGGGTGGATCCAAGAGTGGATCGGAGTTCTGAAGAACCTGAAAGCAGAGGGGACAGAGTCTGGGTCACTAGCCAGTGACCAGGAGGGCGATGGACAGATGCCCACCGATGTCGAGTGCTTCAAGTTCGTTGACGGTCGTCTTGACTCTTCAGCCACGAGGTCCGGGAGGCGTTGTCGGCGACCAGGAGCAGGATTCGGGCTGTTGCTCGATGTCTGTCGAGTGCAGAGGTGTCGGCGACCAGATTGGACCCAACAGGCCTTGGCAACGGCAAGTCTCGAGTAAGATGTAGATCGTCGATGATGCAGACCAGCAAGGTCTGGGGAACTCACCCAGCAAGGGTAAGTGAGGGCAGGCCTGGAGCAACCAGACTGCCAAGTAAAGAAAAGATTGGCCTTCGGTAAGGGCTACTAGCCAACGGGCTAGCGACCGCGAAGGAGCCTCGTGACGCCGCACGTGGAGCTGGCTTACAGGACACTCGTGGAGTGGGGGCCAGTGATCTTCGGTGCAGGTGGTGCTGGAGGCTAGGGCTACTCGGAGCCCAAAGCACGACTTCTTGGGAGACCCAGAAGATGGTGCACTTGCAAATGTGCTCGGTGTCCAGGGGTCACGGTCTCAAGTCACCCACGATAGCCACGGGCCTCAGCTTTGCTGGGGACTCAGGGTAGCCTCGGGGAAGTCTGAGAATCCGCCTCTGGTGATGCGATGACTTCAGCGTCCGACGGGAGCTTCAGTGATGCGAACCGGACAGATGCTTCTTTGGTGCCTGCCAAGCAGGGGAGTCACTCCTTGACCCCAAGGGAGATTCTTCAGTCCTCTAATCGTGAGTAGAGCGTCGAAGGTCCAGGATTCTGTTTCAGAGTTTCGTCCAGGTATAATCTAAAGTCCTAGGGACTGGGTTCCTACCTTTATTCTAAAAATAGGGGATGGACTACTCTGTGGCCCCACCTATGGGTGGGTCAGGGCAGAGGGGTGGCTACACCCCTTTCCCTTTGTCCAGTTCGCGCCAAAGCAGGGGCTGCAAGCCCCTGATCCGGTTTGAACTGGGGTATGCACAGGGACACCAAATGTGCCCCCAGTGCAGGACTTCAAAGCACCCGAAAGTGCTCCCGCCCAGCCCCAATACACATTGTCCTGTCTGGGGAGGTGGTCACACCTCCCTGGGACAGGAAACCTATTGTCCAGGCCTCCCCTGCCGGAGTTTCGTCCAGCAGCAGGAGGCCAGACTCGTGTCTGTGGCAGCAGCATCCATTTTGTGATGCCAGGCTCTGGAAAGAAGTTACCGGACTCGTCAGAGTTAACATGCCTTTCCCTCTAGAAGGGTGGAATGCTACCCCCGCCGCCAGGATTGGCGGGGGGTAGTATTCCAAGATGTTTGACACCAAACACTACATGTTTAGGTGCAGCCATTCCATAGTTAGCATTTTACCGCGAGGATATAATGCGTTTAAGAGTATATGGTCAGGCTGCACTACAAACAGCATCAGAGATGGTCTCCGAACGCTGCAGAGGGGCCCTGCTCATGCAGGGGCACTCTCTCACATAGGAACCATGCACTCTGCCTTTAGGATTGATAAGGCCTGCCTTAGGAGTGACTTATAGGTTTATATGTGTGTATGCTTTTAGTGATATAGGTAACCTATACCACAGCAAGGGGTGCATGCACCACCTTACCCAGGCTGCAGTAGCAGACCTGTGGTGTCAGTTTGGATGGCCTACCAGGGGTGGCATAATACATGCTGCAGCCCCTGGCAGGCCTCTGAGGTACCTATGCCCTTGGTACATAGTATACCATATACTAGGGACTTACAAGGGCACTCCAGATCCCAATCAGTGATGTGCCTAAGGCACATGGAGACCCTTTTAAAGAGGAAACAGCTAGGCTGGGGTTCTGAATAGCAGGGCCCCAGCCAGACTAATGTCGAAAACCAGTGAAGTATCAGCAAAAAGTGGGGGTACCCCTGTGAAGCAGATCCTACTCTCCTACACAACCCCCCAAACGTAGGGACATTAAACTAACCTTGCCCAGTTAAGTCTTCATGTTCTAAGTGGAAATACCTAGAGAGTCCATCTGCATTCGCATGGTTACTCCCAGGCCTATGTTCCACTGTAAAGTCCATCCCCTGTAGGGAAATGGACCACCTAAGCAGTTTGGGGTTTTCACCCTTCATTTGTTTTAGCCATAAGAGGGGCTTATGGTCTGTCTGAACCAGGAAGTGTGTACCAAACAAGTATGGCCTCAGCTTCTTCAGAGCCCAGACCACAGCAAAGGCCTCCCTCTCTATGGCTGACCAATGTTTCTCTCTAGGGGTCAGCCTTCTGCTAATAAAAGCTACTGGCTGATCCTGACCTTCTTCATTCAATTGTGACAGTACAGCCCCTACCCCCAACTCAGATGCATCAGTTTGAACAATGAACTTCTTGGAGTAATCAGGACTCTGCAGAATTGGAGCAGTGCACATGGCCTGCTTGAGGTCATCAAATGCCTTTTGACAGCTAACTGTCCACTGAACCTTTTTGGGCATTTTCTTAGAAGTTAAGTCATTCAAGGGTGTCACTATTGATCCATACCCCTTGACAAATCTCCTATAGTACCCAGTCAGGCCTAAGAAGGCTCTCACCTGAGTCTGGGTAGTGGGAGCAGTCCAGTCCATGATGGTCTGGATCTTGCTCTGCAAAGGTTGAACCTGGCCTCCACCCACAAGGTGGCCCAGGTACACAACCTGACTCTGCCCTATCTGGCACTTAGTGGCCTTGATAGTCAGGCCTGCCTTTTGCAGGGCCTGTAGAACATTCCTGAGGTGGACCAGGTGATCCTCCCAGGTGGAGCTAAAGACAGCAATATCATCTAGATAAGCTGCACTATAGGCTTCCAGTCCTGTGAGAACTGTGTTCACCAACCTCTGGAAAGTGGCAGGTGCATTTTCAGACCAAAGGGCATCACCACAAATTGATAATGCCCACTAGGGGTTGAAAATGCTGTTTTGGGCTTTGCAGCATCAGCTAGTCTGATCTGCCAGTAGCCAGCTGTTAGGTCAAATGTGCTGAGATATTTGGCAGAGGCCAAAGTATCTATGAGCTCATCTGCCCTGGGTATTGGATGGGCATCAGTCCTAGTGACTGCATTGAGGCCTCTGTAGTCTACACAAAACCTCATCTCTCTTTTCCCACCACTGGTGTGAGGTTTAGGTACTAGGACTACTGGACTAGCCCAAGGGCTATCTGAGGGCTCAATCACTCCCAATTCCAACATCTTCTGGACTTCAGTCCTGATACAGTCCCTGACATGGTCAGGTTGCCTATAAATCTTGTTTTTAATAGGCAGACTGTCCCCAGTGTCCACTTCATGAGTGCACCAGGTGGTCTGACTGGGTGTCAGTGAAAACATATGTCTAAACTGATTGAGGACTTGCCTGCAATCAGTTTGTTGCTGGGTAGTGAGGCTGCCTGCCAAGGCTACACCATCAACTGACCCATCGTCAGGGTTCTGTGAGAGCAGGTCAGGGAGTGGGTCACTCTCTTCCTCCTGCCCTTCATCAGTAGCCATGAGCAAGCCCATGTCTGCCCTGTCCACATATGGCTTAAGTCTGTTGACATGGAGAACCCTTTGGGGACTCCTGGGTGTTCCCAGGTCTACTAAGTAAGTGACCTCACCCTTCTGCTCAACAATAGTGTGGGGCCCACTCCATTTGTCTTGGAGAGCTGCTGGGGCCACTGGCTCCAACACCCACACCTTCTGTCCTGGCTGGTAAACAGTCAGAACAGCCTTTTGGTCATGCCAGGCCTTTTGAAGTTCCTGGCTAGCCTCAAGGTTTTTGGTTACCTTTTTCATGTACTCAGCCATCCTGGAGCGGAGACCAAGTACATAGTCCACTATATCTTGCTTTGGGGGCTTGAGAGGTAACTCCCATCCTTCCTTCACCAAGCACAGTGGACCCCTCACAGGGTGGCCAAACAGAAGTTCAAAAGGGCTGTAACCAACCCCTTCTGAGGCACCTCCCTATATGCAAATAAAAGGCAGGGCAAGAGTATGTCCCATCTACGCCTAAGCTTTTCTGGGAGCCCTTTAATCATGCCCTTCAAGGTTTTGTTGAATCTCTCAACTAAACCATTGCATTGTGGGTGATAGGGTGTGGTGAACTTATAAGTAACTCCACACTCCTTCCACATTGCTTTTAAGTACCCAGACATGAAGTTTGCACCCCTGTCTGATACTACCTCCTTAGGAAAGCCCACTCTTGAGAAGATTCCCAGGAGGGCCCTTGCCACCACAGGTGCTGTAGTGGTCCTGAGGGGAATAGCTTCTGGGTACCTGGTGGCATGATCCACTACCACCAGGATAAACCTGTGCCCAGAGGCTGTTTGGGGATCCATGGGACCAACAATGTCAATCCCTACCCTCTCAAAGGGCACCCCCACCACAGGTAGTGGTATCAGGGGGCCTTTGTAGTGCCACCTGCTTTGCCACTGGCTTGGCAGGTTAAACAGGAGCGACAAAACTCCTTACTGTCTTCAGACATGTGGGGCCAGTGAAAGTGAGGGACAATTCTGTCCCAAGTCTTGTTCTGGCCCAGGTGTCCTGCTAAGGGAATATCATGGGCTAGGGTCAATAGGAAGCCCCTGAACTTCAAAGGTATTACCAACCTCCTGGTAGCACCAGGCTTGGGGTCTCTACTCTCTGAGTACAGGAGTCCATCATCCCAATACACTGTATGGGGACCACTAGCTTTCCCAGCAGCCTCAGCAGCAGCTTGCTGTCTGAGGGGTTCAAGGGAGGGGCAGCTCTGCTGCTCCTGGCTCAGATCTGCCCTAGAAGGTCCCCCTGTCCCCAAGAATTCAACCTGGTCAGGTTCAAGTTCCTCTGGGACAGTTCCTTCTTCAGGGCTGAGATCATCCCCCTCAAGGGTCTGATCTTCCTCCTGAGCCAAGGGGGAAGGCACTGCCTTAACCCTACTACTCCTCCTCTTGGAAGGCACTTGGTCCATTCTTCCAGAATCCAAGGCCTGTTCAGTTTTAGACAGTTTAGCTTGTGACCTGGTCACAGCAAACACATCTGCAGGGATCCCCAGCATTTCTGCATGGGTCCTGAGCTCCACTTCTGCCCAAGCAGAAGTTTCTAAGTCATTGCCAAGCAAGCATTCGACTGGTAGGTTTGCACTTACCACAACCTTCTTAAGGCCAGTTACCCCTCCCCAGGAGAAGTTAACAACTGCCAGAGTATGGTCTGTTCTGACATTGCTAGCATTGGTCACTTGGTACATCTCACCAAGTATAACTTGCCCAGGTAGCACAAGGTCTTGTGTCACCATTGTGACACTTGCCCCTGTGTCCCTAAATGCCAAAGCCTCTCGTCCATTGATTAAAGGCTGTTGTCTGTACTTGCCCAGATTACTGGGACTCACAGTGGAGGTCACATCCATGCCTCCATCACAGACTAACACAGCCTGAGTCAGTTCCCTGACTAAGTCAGAGCCCAACTCAGTTCCCAGGGTGAACCCTACTAAACCCTTTGCTGGAGCACCTCCACCAACTGTACTAGGGGGAACAGGTGCCTTAGGGGCATTGGTGGGTGCTGGACTGGAGTCTTTGGACTTGGTGCAATCACTGGTCCAGTGGGTCTTTTGCTTACAGACCTTGCACCATGGTTTTCTTTGGCCTTTACCCTTGGTAGACTGGGAATCCCCACCAGAAGAAGATTTTTGGGGGCCTGATGAAGACTTTTGATCTTTACCCTTCTCCCCACCCTTGTCAGAGTTCTTAGCATCTTGCTTCTTGGTTTCCCCACCTTGGTTCTGTACCTTCTGCTTCACCCTGGTTCTGACCCATTTGTCTGCCTTCTTTCCCAATTCTTGGGGAGAGGTCAGATCAGAGTCAACCAGGTACTGATGCAACAGCTGGTTTTGACAGTTATTAAGAATCTGCTCCCTCATTATCAGATTATACAATCCTGAGAAGTCACACACCTTACTGCCCATCAACCAGCCTTCCAGAGCCTTGGCAGAACAATCCACATAGTCTACCCAGTCTTGAGTCTGTGCTTTTGGGTGTCTCTGAACTTCAACCTGTACTGTTCAGTGGTTAGGCCAAACCCATCAATAAGAGCACTCTTCAAGACCTTGTAATTGTCAGCATCCTCCTCTCTAACAGTGAGGAGCTTGTCTCTACCTTTGTCAGCAAAGGAGAGCCACAAGATTGCTGCCCACTGCTCCTGAGGGACCTTCTGTACTTTACAGGCCCTCTCTAAAGCAGTTATCCATTTGTGGATATCATCCCCACTCTGGTAGGGAGGGACAATCTTGCTCAGGTTCCTATGGTCATAGGACCTTTCCCTATCTCTAGGGATATGGCTGCCACCATGGGACTCTAGTCCCAACTTTCTTCTCTCTCTAAGGAGATCTAGGGATTCTCTATCTAAAGCCAATTGCTTCTTCCTGATCTCCAGTTGAGTTTCCTCATACTGGACCAGTCTCTTTCTTCTCTCATGAGAGGATACCCTCCTGTGAGAAGAAACAGAGCTCCCTATTGAGGTGCCAGAGTGGTTAGACTCCTGAGAAGGAGACCTAGACTTTCTGAGCACACTCATAATCCTTCCTGGGGGGACAAAGGTGTGGTTCTCCAGATCCTCATCTTCATCTTCCCCAGAAGGGATTGGGTTTTCCAGGTCAGGGTCATTGTCACCCTCCTGGTCAGTTTCAGAGGGGGGCTGGGGGTAGTAGTACCCCTGGCCCCTTCCTCATCTGCTGGCCCACCCTCTGCTCCTACCCCTTCAGTCTCTGAGGACTTACTAAGATCATAAGCCACCAACAACTCCTGGAGGTGTTGGGTGGTGGGACTTTGGCCTGTCCTTAATTTCCTCACGTTACACAAAGCTCTCAGTTCCAAGAATGGGAGTGTGTCATACTTGGAGGGGGAAGCTCAATGGCTTCCTGCAGGGCATCTTTGGATCCTGCTTTTAAAGACATTACTAGTGTGGTGTGGTGTATGCACTACCTACTCTAGTGTGGCCTACTAAACTCTCTTGAGTTGTAGAAAGGGTTGTGCTATCCCTTAACACACAACTCTAAGTTCAGTAGAACTTACTGATATTCTAAGCTTAAATTATATGTACCTTAGGTACCTTTAGTGGTTTTCAGTTGATCAATTCAATTGAGATTATCTGGTAAAACAATAGCAAGCTGGAATCCCACATGCTGCACACCAATGTGAGAAGTTGGCCTGGCATATGCTGTCCACTAATTATAGTGGGCACCTTGCACCAGTCCAAATCGACTCTTATGGTAGGTAGGTTAAAGACAACCTTATTGAAAGCTATCCTAGTGGTAGCTGTGGAGAGCAGCCTTCAGGCTAAGTCTTGAAGGAATGTAAAGCAGCTTGTTTTACCAGTCTATAATCTCTTGAGTGACCAATTGAAAGAGCACCACACCAGGTATATATTCAAAATATATGTATTTATTACTAAACACACCCCTCTAGTCTCTTTATGAGGCTAGAGTTCGAAGTACATAGGTTATAAGATCTTAAATCACAGTAATAGCACAAATACACGTTTGGGCCCTAGGGGCGTACCAAACCATATACCAATAAAGTGGTATGCGAACCACGACTGAACTAGACACTAGGCCTAGAGCCTCTAGAAGTGCTTGGACCACAAGGAACCACCCAAGGTAGTGACACAGGGGACCCACGGGAGACGCGTGCAGTGTAAATACACAACCGCGATACGCCGTTAACTTCTATGGAGAAAGTCGGGATCGGGAAAATAGAGGAAAGGGACACTTTAAAGAGGACTAGGACAAAACCCTTTGAGATCTAGGACTTTGAAGAGTCTCTACCCACGGGAGCACCGGAGTACTCGTGTTACCTCACCCAGGGAAGCCGGGTGCATAGGTGCCTTTCGGGGTCGGGTTTCGTCGTCGTTTCTTATGGCGATCTGCTGCAAAGTGCTGCTGGCGACCAGGAGAAAAGTGTCCGGGTGGATCCAAGAGTGGATCGGAGTTCTGAAGAACCTGAAAGCAGAGGGGACAGAGTCTGGGTCACTAGCCAGTGACCAGGAGGGCGATGGACAGATGCCCACCGATGTCGAGTGCTTCAAGTTCGTTGACGGTCGTCTTGACTCTTCAGCCACGAGGTCCGGGAGGCGTTGTCGGCGACCAGGAGCAGGATTCGGGCTGTTGCTCGATGTCTGTCGAGTGCAGAGGTGTCGGCGACCAGATTGGACCCAACAGGCCTTGGCAACGGCAAGTCTCGAGTAAGATGTAGATCGTCGATGATGCAGACCAGCAAGGTCTGGGGAACTCACCCAGCAAGGGTAAGTGAGGGCAGGCCTGGAGCAACCAGACTGCCAAGTAAAGAAAAGATTGGCCTTCGGTAAGGGCTACTAGCCAACGGGCTAGCGACCGCGAAGGAGCCTCGTGACGCCGCACGTGGAGCTGGCTTACAGGACACTCGTGGAGTGGGGGCCAGTGATCTTCGGTGCAGGTGGTGCTGGAGGCTAGGGCTACTCGGAGCCCAAAGCACGACTTCTTGGGAGACCCAGAAGATGGTGCACTTGCAAATGTGCTCGGTGTCCAGGGGTCACGGTCTCAAGTCACCCACGATAGCCACGGGCCTCAGCTTTGCTGGGGACTCAGGGTAGCCTCGGGGAAGTCTGAGAATCCGCCTCTGGTGATGCGATGACTTCAGCGTCCGACGGGAGCTTCAGTGATGCGAACCGGACAGATGCTTCTTTGGTGCCTGCCAAGCAGGGGAGTCACTCCTTGACCCCAAGGGAGATTCTTCAGTCCTCTAATCGTGAGTAGAGCGTCGAAGGTCCAGGATTCTGTTTCAGAGTTTCGTCCAGGTATAATCTAAAGTCCTAGGGACTGGGTTCCTACCTTTATTCTAAAAATAGGGGATGGACTACTCTGTGGCCCCACCTATGGGTGGGTCAGGGCAGAGGGGTGGCTACACCCCTTTCCCTTTGTCCAGTTCGTGCCAAAGCAGGGGCTGCAAGCCCCTGATCCGGTTTGAACTGGGGTATGCACAGGGACACCAAATGTGCCCCCAGTGCAGGACTTCAAAGCACCCGAAAGTGCTCCCGCCCAGCCCCAATACACATTGTCCTGTCTGGGGAGGTGGTCACACCTCCCTGGGACAGGAAACCTATTGTCCAGGCCTCCCCTGCCGGAGTTTCGTCCAGCAGCAGGAGGCCAGACTCGTGTCTGTGGCAGCAGCATCCATTTTGTGATGCCAGGCTCTGGAAAGAAGTTACCGGACTCGTCAGAGTTAACATGCCTTTCCCTCTAGAAGGGTGGAATGCTACCCCCGCCGCCAGGATTGGCGGGGGGGTAGTATTCCAAGATGTTTGACACTAAACACGACATGTTTAGGTGCAGCCATTCCATAGTTAGCATTTTACCGCGAGGATATAATGCGTTTAAGAGTATATGGTCAGGCTGCACTACAAACAGCATCAGAGATGGTCTCCGAACGCTGCAGAGGGGCCCTGCTCATGCAGGGGCACTCTCTCACATAGGAACCATGCACTCTGCCTTTAGGATTGATAAGGCCTGCCTTAGGAGTGACTTATAGGTTTATATGTGTGTATGCTTTTAGTGATATAGGTAACCTATACCACAGCAAGGGGTGCATGCACCACCTTACCCAGGCTGCAGTAGCAGACCTGTGGTGTCAGTTTGGATGGCCTACCAGGGGTGGCATAATACATGCTGCAGCCCCTGGCAGGCCTCTGAGGTTCCTATGCCCTTGGTACATAGTATACCATATACTAGGGACTTACAAGGGCACTCCAGATCCCAATCAGTGATGTGCCTAAGGCACATGGAGACCCTTTTAAAGAGGAAACAGCTAGGCTGGGGTTCTGAATAGCAGGGCCCCAGCCAGACTAATGTCGAAAACCAGTGAAGTATCAGCAAAAAGTGGGGGTACCCCTGTGAAGCAGATCCTACTCTCCTACAAGAGTCAACAAGCTTTGGCAACGGCAACTCAACGCGATGCACATGGGTGCTGTTCAAGCGGTTCTGACGAGGGATACTGGCCTCAAACTCGGTGAGAAGACAATGCAGGCCTCGAGGGAGTTGCAGAACCACCACATGTGTTGCTGAACCTTTCGGCGTCCCTGGGAGCTCAGGAGAAGCTGACCGGTCAGCTTCATTGCGGTGCCTGCAGATGCAGGGGAGTGACTCCTTCACTCCAAGGGAGATTCCTTTGGGTGTCTTTGATGCCCACAGGCCTGGAGAAGAACCTGGATGGTGCACAGGCATAGACGATGCAGAAGACTGGCACAACGACGAGACCAGGAGCAGCAGGAGTCTTGCAGATGCAGTCTCGGTTCCCAAAGTGAAGTCCAACGAAGTCCAAAGTGCCCAGACGGTTGAAGATGAAGTGGTTTCGGATCTGAATCTTGTCCCACGGCAAATCTGAAGAGCCACCCACAGGTAAGCTTTTAAGTACCCAAAGGAAAGGGTTGGGACAATTCAGGGATCCCTCCTAGGGGAGTGGCTGGACAGAGGGGAGGATACTCCCATGTCCTTTGTCCAGTTTTGCACCAGAGCATGAGCCAACGGCTCCCTGAACTGATTCTAAATGGAGTATGCAAGGAGGGCACCAAATGTGCCCTTCAAAACAGTCTGGTGGCACTGGTTAGCGTCCCCACCCCAGCCCAATTCACTAAGTCTTATCTGGGAGGTGGTCACAGCTCCCTGTGACAGGAAATCTATTGTTCTACCTTCTCCTGCTTGAGCCTGGCTCAGCAGTAGGAGGGCAGAATCATGTCTGTGGTCGGCAGCAGCACTAGCTTGCTGTTAGATTCTGAACGCCTGGTACCGGGAATACAGAGGGGCTCCCTAGAGGAGCCCCCTAGTACATGGGATCCTACATCTAACACTGGAATTGGTGTTGGGGTAGGATTTCAACATGTTTGATACCAAACATGACCGGTTTCGGTGAAGCCAGTATATAGTTAGACATCTCATAATTGACTTGATGTCCACTATATGTATAAAATGGCTTACAGTACTTACAAAGCCTGGAGAATCGACTCCTGGGTTTGTAAGGGGTGTCCTGCTCATGCAGGGCACCCTCACACTTATAACCAAGCACCCTGCCTGCAGGATTGAAAGGACTACCTCAGGGGGGACTTATAGGTTCTAAGTGCAGTGACCTCAGCTATAAGAAATCTGTTGTGAGGGGTGCTAGCACCAATTCACACACGCTGTAATGGCAGGCCTGTAGTCATAGTTTGAGTGGTCTCTCATGGGTGGCACAATACATGCTGCAGCCCATGGGAGACTCCTTGTTTACCTATGTCCTGGGCACCTAAGTACCATATACTAGGGACTCAGAAGTGTACACCAGTAGCCAATTAGGAAGGTACCAAAGTACTTACCATAGTCCAATTTAGGAAGAGAGCACAGTGACTGGGGTCCTGATTAGCAGGATCCCAGTCAGACTAGTCAGAAAACAGATGGACACCAGCAAAAAGTGGGGGTAACCATGAAAGCAGATCCTACTTTCCTACAAGGGTCAGTTTTGCTCATGCTGATATGTCCACACAAAGGTATAGTGCACCCTGCCTTAGGGCTATAAGGCATGCAGTAGGGATGACTTACCTATACCTCATGCAGTGTATGTGGGCATGGCATTGTGTGCCATGTCGACTCTTCGGTTTTCTCTGCACCAAGACATGCAGCCTGCAATGGCAGTTTTATTGTCTTGGTGAGGGGTCTCTGGGGTGGCACAATTGGTGATGCAGCTCCAGAGGACCATTTTCAGTACCAATGCCCTGGGTACCAAGTGTACAATTTACTAGGGACTTACAGGGGTTACTGAGGTTGTGCCAATTGTGGTACAGTTTTAGGGAAAGAACACTGGTACTGGGAACATAGTTAGCAGGGATCCAGTACACATCTGTAAAAGTTGCATCACTTACCAGGCAAAAAGCATGTGGGGGGGGGTACTGCAACAAGAACCCAGTTTCCCACATGTGGGATTTTTCTTGTGTTATGTTTTCACTTTATTACAGTTTGAAGTGTTGCATAAATACTTTACACATTGCCTCTAAGTCAAGTCTGACTGCTTTTATGCCAAGCTACCAAAGGGATAAGGGGTTGCTTGTATTTCACCCTGACAGAGATTGTGGTTGCTGCTTGAGTAGGGTTTCACCCCCTCAACCAGTAACTTAATTTCCAAGAGGTATGATTGAGGATCTGGAGCTGTCCGTGGGTGGCACCACTCTAAAAATAAGCATTGAAGAAGCCAAATGATTTGTCTTCTGAAAAAAGTTTTCCTGACTCATTTTTACACATAGAAACATACATCATGGGCAGCTGCTGAGAAAGCTACTGTCAAACAAAGAATAAGGACAGCAATTCCCCCTGGCTTAGATAGCCAGGTACACTTGTACAGCAGCAGTTTAAGCTTTCCTCACACAAGGAACATGTATAGAATATGTGAGGGACTTTGAATTTACCCTCATAGACACAGAACAATTATAGTAGTGGAATCTGCATTGCAGACATTTGTTGACACTGAAAATGAGCAGAGAACATGCAGCAGAGTAAGCTTCCCTCACACAAGGAATAGGTTCAGCATGGCACCAGCAGTTCATCACCCCAGCACACGCACCTGGTTTAGCATACAGAACATCAGGACACGGTTCCCTAACGCACAGTATAAGTACGGTGTTGGACTTGGCCCTTTTTGGCAGGTTCTCCCCTGAACTTTTTGCCTTGTCTGTAACCTGGTGTTGGTGATTTTAGGCCTCTGAGCACTTTCGCACTGTGGTCCAGTGGAAAGTACGTGCGCTCTCTGAGTTACATTGGTGAGCTTGGCCTGCCCTCCCATAGGAATGCATGGGGGATTCCCTGATCAGTGTGTGTCAATGGTAATTCCTGGTATGAGAGGAGCAGTGTGGTCAAGTCTGGTATGTATGAAATTGTGTGAATAAATTCTGCGCAATGGTGTGCGCAGATTTATTATGGTTATTTTAGAAATGCCACTTTTAGAAGTTGGCATTTCTGTGTGCTATGTGTCTGCCTGCCTGATGTGAATTGCATGTCTGGCTTTGTGAGTGACAGGGGCTGGGAGGTGTGTGTGGCTCCAGGAGGGGCAGGGTGAGTCAGCGCTGGGCTGAATAGGACACCTGGGCTAAGGGTAGTGGGAGGAGTAATCCCCTGACCCTGAATAGAAGTGTGCCTGCCCTGTACAATGCTGGCTCCGCCCCCTGTGGTGTGTCTGAGTACCTAGCCCCCACCTGACAAAGGGGAAGAGGAGCTTGGCAAAACAAAGTGCTCCAAATCCCCCCTAAACCAGTTCTGACTGGTATCCCCAAGCCCTGTGCTGTGACACAAAGGGATTTTGTAATATAAATATAGGGGCTGTGACCCCATGAAAATGCTCAGTTCAGTTCTAGTGTGCTGTTCCTGCTGGGGCGTGCTGCTGCTGGGGCCCAGGAGGGGCTGCCATGAGGGCTTGCCTCCCTGGGCCCTGCATTGCCCCCTGGACCTGGAAGACCTTTGCACTTGGACCCCTTTTTACTTCCCTTGCTCTTCCAGGACTTCCTGCAGCATCCTGCGCCCTGTGCGTGCTTTATTTTGCATTTTCCCCAAAGGAGAGGGAGAGCGTGGGCTTCGCAGCGCGGAGCTGCTGTTTGAGGGAATCCCGGCGAGGGGATTCCCCCGCTTCCTGATTATTTAAAATAGCGGGAGCCTACCCCGCTTTATGGTGCTTTGGTTGGCGGGTGCCCACCCCGCTTATTTTGATATTTAAACAGTGGGTGCCCACCCCACATGGCCGCTTTATATTTATTTTTAAATGCGGGTGCCCACCCCGCGTTCTCTGCCTTCGCGGGAGCCCACCCCGCATTCTACTTTGAGAGATCACCGCCGCGGCCGGGAGGAAGTCAGGCAACGTGGTGCCTGACGGCGGGCGGGACTTCTGGTTTTTCGTGGGAAGCCCCGTGCACGCCGCTGCAGAGAGGAAGTCCCGGAGCCTCGCAGGCTCCATGGTGAAGTCCCGGGTCCCAGGAGGGGCCCGGGTGAAGAGGAGAGACGGCCGAGGCCGCCGATGGCAGCGCGGGGCTCCCGTGAGCGAGGGAAGCCCCGCGTGCCGAGGAAGTGCTGACGCTGGTTGGCGGAGCTCTCGTAGCGAAGAGAGAGCCCCGCATTTTGCTGGAGAGTTGGCGAGAGGAGGACGCAGCAGAGACGCCTCCGAGAGAGAGCCGGTGAGTGGGGGCTGCGTTGGGAGCACTCGTAGTGCTCCTCCCTATCCTTTGCTGTGCTTCACAGCTGCGCCGCAGTTGCGGGCAGCTGCATCAAGGGGGGCACGTGGTTGTTGAAGGGCCCAGAGGGGCCCGTGTCCCCCTACATGTCCAGGCACAATAGCGGTGCCATTTTCCTGAGCGGCTCCCGCCTGATAGGGCGCCGCTCCAACGACGTGGGCCATATTTTGTTTAAGGGCCCCAGTGCGGGGTCCCGAGGGCCAGTGGTGCCCGTGCTTCCCCGTGTTGGCCATTTTCTACAGCTGCCCCATTTTGCTAGAGGGCAGCTGCAATGTTATGGGGGCAAAGTTAATTTAAAAGCCCCAGTGGGGCCCCGAGGGCACAGTCGTGCCAAGGCCCCTTCCCATGATTCTCAGCTGCACCGCACCAGCGCGGGCAGCTGCAACGTTGTGCAGATCTGTTTGGAGGGCACAGTGGTGCCAGGCCTTATTACCTCACAGCTGACCAGCAAGTAGTGGGCAGCTGCATCGTTTAGGCCATTCTTTCTTTGGGGACATGCCTGGTGAGTTAGGAGTGAGATGCACTCCTTTGCCCCACACATTCACAGCTGCGCAGCACTTAGTGCCAGCTGCAACGTTTAGGTCTGTGCAATGGCGCACCCTTGACTTCTGCTGCATTGTGGCGCGCCCTGACATTTTGGACACAGGGCATTTGAGCCCCTTTGAGAAGGCCAGTTGGCCAGGGGGACTGTTAGGTTTATAGGGCGCCAGGCCCTAATGTGATTATGTGGTGCTAGGAAATGTGATGCATATAGTGTGATTCACGCACCCTGATTGATGCCTCTACTATGGTTTTTACTGTGAGGTTATGTGCTAATGTGATATTGTGGTGCTAGGAAATGTGATTCCTATATTGTGATTTACGCACCCTGATTTATGCCTCTAAATGTGTTTTTCTGATTATGAGGTTGTGCCTACTGTGGTTAGGTTTGAGATATTCTTTACTGTGTTTTATGCCCCTAATGTGAGTTATGCTTAGGAGGTTATTGTCTAATGCGTTTAGACTTATGAGATAATTGCATAGTGCGTTTATGCTGGGGAGGTTGGCGCAGAATGTAACTCGCGCCTAATGTGATACTGTGCATAATGTGGTTTATGTTACAGGCTGATGCTGAGTACAGTGGTTACCAGTGATTACTGGTTGTACGTTTATGATGTGTGCTACATTTATTATAAGTGCTACAGTTACTAAGTTCGCTTTGTGCTGGTTCTGACAGTGGTCCAGTTGGCCCTGTCAGGTGTAAATAATCCCTTGTAAATATGACCCCGTGCCAGGTGGCACGATGTATATTATGTGAGTACTATTCTAATGTGTTTTATGATAATACAAAGGCTATTTTTTATATAACCTTGTGTGGAGTTCCTTTTTGTAGTGTGCCTGGTATGTTGTTGCTGTGTGCGTGCGCAAACGCTTTACACATTGCCTCCGGGATAAGCCTGACTGCTCGTGCCAAGCTACCAAGGGGGTGAGCAGGGGTTATCTTTGGCGTGTAACTCCCTCGCCCTGACTAGAGTGGTGGTCTCTGCCTGGCTTTGGCGCAAGCCTTAGCCAACCAGAGATCCCATTTCTAACATACGGCACTTGTGAATGAACTGTTCATTGTTTAACTAGACAGCATATTTTCAACCCAAGAATCGGAGGGGTGTAGGAAGGTAGGATCCTTCTGCATGGGTACCCCCACTTTTTGGCTGGTCCTAAGCTGTTTTTGACTAGTCTGACTGGGATCCTGCTAATCAGGACCCCAGTCTCTGCTTTCTCCCTTAAATTGTCATGTTCAGTACTTATGTACATCCCAGATTGGATACTGAGGTACCCTTATAAGTCCCTAGTATATGGTACTAAGGTACCCAGGGCATAGGTACCCCAGAGGTCCCCCATGGGCTGAAGCATGTATTATGCCACCCATGGGAGACCATTCAAGCTGTAACTACAGGCCTGCCATTGCAGCCTGTGTAAGCTGGTGCTAGCAACACTTACTAAAAATATGGGTTTCCTATATCTAAGGTCACTGCACTTAAAACCTATAAGTCGCCCCTATAGCAGGCCTTTGCAATCCTGAAGGCAGGGTTCTTGGTTCTAAGTGTGAGGGTGCTCCTGCATGAGCAGGATACCCCTACAGCCTACGGAGTCCATTCTCCCGGGTTGTAAGTGAAGCAACCATATACAATATAGATGGGCACCGCGTAATTACGTGATGACCATCTCGAAACTTGCTGCAACGAATCCTATCATGTTTGGTCTCAAACATGTTGGAATCATACCCCCACACCATAAACAGTGTGGGAGGTATGATTCCAAGCACTGGAAGAGCCCTCTGTTAGGCTCTCCATATCCCCCATAGCATTCTTCCAGTCCCGGACAGCACAAAATGGTTGCTGTCGACCAGAGACATGATTCTGCCCTCCTGCTGCTGAGCCAAGCTCGAGCAGGGGAAGGCAGAACAACAGGCATCCTGTCACAGGGAGGTGTGACCACCTCCCAGACAGGATTTAGTGTATTGGGGCAGGGTGGGTGCGTTTGTCAGCGCCACTCAGTCTGCATGAGGGGCGCATTTGGTGTCCCCATGCATAGTCCAGTTCAAACCAGTCCTGGGAACCGTTGGCTCCTGCTCCGGTGCAAAACTGGACAAAGGAGATGGGAGTAACCTCCCCCCTGTCCAGACCCCCCCTAGGAGGGTCCCTTAAATTGTCCCTACCCTTTCCTAAGGGTACTTAAGGGTTTACCTGTGGGGGGGTCCCTATATTCATCGTGGGACAAGATTCAATTCAGACACCACTTCTTCTTCTACCGTCTGGGCACTCTGGACTTCTCTGGACTTTGTTTGGGCCCGACTTCGTCTCCCTTCCAGTCTTCTGCATTGTCTGTGCCTTTGCACCATACAGGAACCTTCCAAGGCCTGTGGGAATCAAAGATACCTGAAGGAATCTCCCTTGAAGTGAAGGAGTCACTTCCCTGCATTCGCAGGCACTGCAACTAAGCTGACCGGTCTGCTGATCCTGAGCTCCTACGGACTCCAAAAGGTTCTGCAACACAGGTGGTGGTTCTCCACAGCTCTCAAGTACCTGCCCTGCCCTCTTACCAAGTTGAGGCCAGTATCCCTTGTGGGAGTCGCAGGAACCGAACCCCTGTGCACCACGTCAACTTGCAGTTGCAAAGGCTTGTTGGCTTCTTTCCAAGAAGATCTTCGGGCTCCAAGTAGCCCGAGCCTCGAGCATCTCCAGTAACCAGAATCTTCGGCCATACCGCATTGTGGCCTGCATCTTTTGGTGAGCTGCTTGAAGTCCTCTCGCGACTCCAGTGCCTCCGGCCTGTGGGTCCATTTGAGGGTCACCTTTATTTCTTTTGGGCTCCCCTGATTGCTCGGGGCCTGCCCTAACACCCCTGCTTGTGGTGAGTCCCCTGGACCTTGCTGGTCCCGACACTGCACCTTCCTCGACTTCTGTGTGGGTTGCATTTGTCAAGGCTTGTTGGTGTTCCCGCCGGACACCGAACCCTTAGCAATCGACATCCAACGTAGGACAGCTCGTGCATGGCTCCTGGTCTTCCTCAGCGCTGCCTGGTCCTCACAGCTGCAGAGTCAAGGTCCTCGTCAACTCTCCTGCAACTCCCGACATTGGTGGGCATTCTTCTTCCAGATCTCCTGGTCACTCCTGAGTTACATATACTCTGTCCCCTCTGCTTGCAGGTACCTCTCAACTAGAATCCACCTTCGGATTCCACCGGACACTTTCTCCTTCGTCAGCAGCAGTACTTTCCTGAAGTCCTCCATTGGGTTCGGCTGCGGTTTCCGACACTACTTCACACCTATGGACACGGCTTCCCTGGTGTAGGTAACATGGGTTCTAGGGTATCCATGAGTGGAGTGGCTCTCCAACCTTCTGTCTTCAACAGGGTTTCTTCAGGGTCCATTTGGAAGGGTCCTTAATCTTTAAAAATCCAACCGCGACTTACACGTTGACTTGTACAGAGAGCGCGGTCGTGTTCCCACACTGCACACGATCTCCGTGGGGTTCCTAGTTATTCACCTTGGGTGGTTCTTTGGGGGCCCTGCACTTCAACGTCCTCTAGACCTTGTCTTGACTCGAGTTGTGGTTCTTATACCACTTTCGTAGTATATGGTTTGGTCCCCCCCTGGGGCCCACTGTGTATTCAGTGCTATTTACTGCATTTCTATGCAAAGTATTGTGTGCATTGTGTTTATCTCTGGGTAGGAGATATCTAAACATGTTAAAGAGTATTATATAATAAATACATATTTTTCTAAATACCTTGTGTGGTTCTTTTTCACTTAATCTATACTATAAGATTGCATTCTGGTGAAACTAGCTGCTTTACATTCCTTCTGGACTAAGCCCGAAGGCTGCTCTCCACAGCTACCGCTGAGAGAGCTTTCTATGTTTGTCTCAAACCTCCTAAATCACCATAAGGGTTGTCTGGACTGGTGCAGGGTGTCCACTTACATAGGTGTACATCATATACCAGGCCAGCTTCTCACAAGGGGTATAAATGTCCTAGCTCAATGACGAGCTGAATTAAACCTTGCAGCAGTTGCTAGACTTCAACTAGATTATTACTGTAAACTGCATCTGATAGAGACTTCTAGCTGCAGATTCCTTACCTTTGAATTTCCCAGGTGTCAGGCTGGATCCAGAAACTTTTGCTGAGCAATACCCCTTGCGCGCAACGTCGGGTGGCTCCATTCGGCTCAGCGTGACGTCGTTGGCGTCGGTAGCATCGGTTATGATGTCGTGGTGCCTATATAGGCGCCACCCAGGTGCGCGGACGTCAGTTCTTTTCTTTCCACACCAGTTAAGCGCCGATCCAGAAAGAGCTACCCCTCTGCCGCTTTTTGGCAGGATTTTTCTCGACTTTTGTCGATATTTTTGGATTCGACTTCGTGTGCGAGGGATGTCTTTGAGAAAGACAGGTTTCAAACCATGCGGGACTTATTCCCGCATGATGTCGGTCACCGATCCCCACTGCGTATGTCTGTGGTGTCTTGAACGCGACGATACGAGGTCGTGTTGAGACTATCGGGCGATGGCCCCGAAGACCTTGAGGGAGCGAGCGATGAAGTTGCTTGCGGCCCGGCAGCCGACACCGTCAAGCGAGACTCCGAGGAGGTCACGGTCCCGTTCGAAGAAGAGGAGGTCGCGGGACCGCTCACGGAGCCCTAAGTCCTCTTCCTCCCATTCAAGGTCCTCTGGACAGTCGGGGAAGAGGCACAAGAAGAAGAAGACCAAGTGGACTTCGACTTCACCTCAACTGGCGTCTGTCGTTGAGAAAGGTAAGGAGCACCGACGCTCTAGGCACGGTTCTGCGGAGCCGAAGCCAGAGTCGACTTCGCGCCTTCCACCCTTTCCGGGAGCCGGAGCGACTCCAGCTCGAATTAAAGAGTTTTACGAGGCCATGCGCCGCGTATTTGAGCGGAACGACCCTGTTGGTGAGCCCTAGGGCCCTGCGGGGTCAGATGGGGCCCCATCGGGTTCGACGCCGTCGGCTCCAGCCACGGCGGGGCAGCAGGGATCCTATCCCGGATCCGGGTCGATGCCAACGCAACCTTCCCCGGTGTCAAATCCGAAGTCGGTGCCTGCGACATCGCCGATGCCCGTCGGTGGCGTAAGCCCCATCCTCATCCCCAACGACACGGAGCCGGAACGACATCGAGCAACGCCGATTCCGACACCGACAGAACCCAGGGGTTCTATGTTGTCGCCAGAGCACTTTGTGGACATGCTGGGCTCAGGAGAGGATTGGGAGGAGTCTGGAGATCCTCTTGAGAACCAGGATATCTCTGAGGAGACAATGGACTTGTATGGGGAACATGGGGAAGTCAGTGGTCTGGATAATTCCCCAGACACTGGCATGCTCTCTCCGCCTACAGTGGCTACGGAGGAGGGGGCGTCTTATGCCATGGTGGTTAAGAGGGCAACTGAGGTCCTAGGACTGGAGCTGCCCTCAGTGCAGGTCAGGACTAATCTCCTGACCGAAGTGCCTCAGCCCGGGGCCTCCACGCCTGAATCCTTATTGCCCTTTAATGAGGCACTTACGGACGTCCTTCTAGGAACATGGACCAGCTCCGGGCGACCCAAAGTTCCTCAGCCAAAACCCCACCCCAGAAAGTTTGGTGGTGCAGGCCTCTACATCCCAAGGCGCATTTCCTTCCGCCCCTCCGGATAGGGAATCCAAGAGACTGGACTCACTTGGGAAGAAGATGTTTTCTTCCTCCAGTCTGGCATTGCGGTCGGTGAATACCGCATGCTTATTGGGCCGTTTCTCCCACTCTCTTTGGGAGACGGTTGCGCAGGTGCTGCCACAAGTCCCGGAGGAGACACGGGCTGTGCTCTCCCAAGCTGTCAAGGACAGGAGAGATGCAGCAAAATTCACTATACGGTGTGGTTTAGACACGACCGATTCGCTGGGCAGATCGATTTCAACGATGGTGGCCCTGAGACGTCTGGCTTCGTACAACTGGCTTCTCGAGAGATGTCCAAGCCAATTTGATGGACATGACCTTTGATGGAACCCGCCTTTTTGGGGAAAAGGCAGACTCGGCCCTGGTCAGGTTCAAGGACTCTCGAGCTACAGCCAGATCCTTGGGCCTCTCCTCCACTCCTCGTGGCCAGTCTTCCTTTCGCCCCTTTTGTGGCAACGGAAGGGGTTTCCAGCCACATCAGCCCTATCCTAGCCACCGTCCCGCTCAGACTACCCAAGCCGTGCGTGGACGTGGACGCAGTACATTCCGTCCTTGGAATGGAGGCCAGAAATCGTCTACCACACTGCCCCCAGCAGCCGCAGCCTCCAAGCAATCCTAGGCTGATTCTGCAGGACCACACTACTCCAGTGGGTGGGAGAATTTGTCATCATCTCCCCTGCTGGAGATCTATAACAACAGACAAGTGGGTCTTGCAGATCCTCCAGGAGGGCTATTTTCTTCCTTTCCTTTCCTTTCTTTTCCTCCTCCTATTCCGCCAAGTCAGGAACGGCTGGCAGAGGATCATTTAAAGTTGCTCCAAGAGGAAGTTACAGCTCTTTTGGCCAAAGGAGCTATAGAGAGGTTCCCAGTTTCAGAAGTAGGCAGTGGCTATTATTCCCGCTACTTTCTGATTCTGAAGAAGAACAAGGGGCTACAGCCCATTTTGGGCTTCGGACCGTCAATCTCTTCCTCAAAAAGGAGAAATTCAAAATGCTCACTTTGGCTCAGGTCTTGTCTGCCCTAGACCAAGGAGAATGGATGGTAGCGTTGGACCTGCAGGATGCGTATTTTCACATTCCCATCCTGCCGGGCCACAGGCGTTACCTGTGGTTCAAGGTAGGCCGCAAGCACTTTCAGTTTACCGTGCTCTCCTTCGGTCTTACCAGTGCCCCTTGGGTGTTCACCAAGATGATGGTGGTGGTTGCAGCTCATCTGCACAGGTTAAGGGTGTCAGTCTTACCTTACCTCGACGACTGGCTGTTGAAGGCGTCCTCAACCCAGGCAGTCGTATCCCACCTTCAGACTACGGCGAAACTCCTGCATTCGCTGGGGTTCTCTATAAACGTGCCGATGTCACACCTGACTCCTTCTCAGACACTCCCTTTCATCGGAGCTGTTCTGGACACAGTGCAGTTTTGGGCTTATACTCCCGGGCAGCGAGTCCAGGATATTCAGGCTATGATTCCGATGCTTCAGCCTCTATCCTGGATTTCGGTGAGGTTGACTCTGAGGCTGTTGGGTCTCATGGCCTCCTGCATCCTGTTGGTAAGATTCGCCAGGTGGCGTATGCGGGCTCTGCAGTGGGACTTGAAGTTCCAATGGGCACAGCATCGGGGAAATCTCACCAACGTGGTTCAGATCTCGGAAGGAACTGCGAAGGATCTGCAGTGGCGGTTAACGAACCGCGATTGGGTCAACGGCAGACCACTCTCCCTTCCCCAACCAGATTTCACAGTCGCGACAGATGCGTCACTTCTGGGATGGGGCGGCCACATGGGAGAGGTGGAGATCAGGGCTCACTGGTCTCCGGCGGAGACGGGGCTCCACATAAATTTGTTGGAGCTCCGAGCGATTTGGTTGGCATTGAAAGCATTTCTTCCCTCTGTCAAGGGGAAGCTGGTGCAGGTGTTCACGGACAACACCACCGCCATGTGGTACTGCAACAAGCAGGGCAGGGTGGGGTCGTGGACCCTTTGTCGAGAGGCCCTGCGCCTCTGGACATGGCTGGAACAGCAGGGCATATCCCTGGTGGTTCAACACCTGGCAGGTTCTCTGAACGCGGGGTGGACGATCTCAGCCGTCGATGCCTTCAGAGTCATGAATTGCGTCTCCAGTCAGAGGTGGCACATGGTCTCTTTCAGCAGTGGGGAGAACATTGGTTAGATTTGTTCGCCTCCGAAGAGAACGCGCAATGTCAGCAGTACTGCGCGCTGGAGTTTCCAAGGCGGCTATCGCTCTGCGACGCGTTTCGTCGCGAGTGGAGCTCAGGCCTGTTGTACGCCTTTCCGCCGATACCACTCCTGCCCAGGGTTCTGAAGAAGATCGGGAGCGACCGGGCCCAAGTCATTCTTGTGGCACCCGACTGGGCAAGGAGAGTCTGGGATCGAGAGCTTCTGAGCATGAGTGTCGATCCTCCGATCAGGCTGCCCCTTCGGGAGGATCTTCTGTCGCAGCAACAGGGGAGGGTTCTTCACCCGAACCTGTCAACTCTGCGCCTCCATGCGTGGAGTTTGAGCGGCGACAGTTGATAGCTTTTGACCTTCCTCCCGAAGTCTGTAATGTTACTCTGGCAGCCAGGCGGCCCTCCACTAAGACAGTATATGCCTGCCGTACTGTACAGAAAGGTCCATTGACCCTCTTTCTGCTTCTCTTTCTACTGTCCTTTTATTCATTCTGACTCTTGCCCAGCAGGGTTCTGCTTCGGGAACTCTCAAAGGTTACCTCTCTGCTCTGTCTGCTTTTTTGCGGCTGCCAGACCAACCTTCTCTCTTTAAATCTCCTATTGTAAATTGATTTCTGAAAGGGCTGGGCCATTTATTTCCATCTGCGCCCTTTGTTATGCCACAATGGGACCTTAATTTGGTCCTCACTTACCTGATGTGTGCTCCTTTCGAGCCTTTGTACAATTATCCCCTCTGGCTGTTGACCATCAAAACAGCCTTCTTGGTGGCGATTACATCGGCCTGGACGGTGAGTGAATTACAGGCATTATCCAGCTCGCCTCCTTATCTTATGTCCTTTCCGGACAAGGTGGTGCTTCGCACCAGGGCACCATTCTTACCAAAAGTGGTGATCCCATTCCATCTGGGTCAGTCCATTACTTTGCCCACCTTTTTTGCTCCCCCACATCCCTCTAAGGAAGAGGAACGTCTCCACCGACTTGACTCAAAAAGAGCGTTGTTGTTCTACCTTGACAGCGTAAAAGAGTTCCGGGTGGATGACCAACTTTTTGTGGGGTATGTGGGAGCAAAGAAGGGAAGGGCAGTGCAGAAAAGGACCATCTCTCGCTGGGTCGTTCTCTGCATCAAGATTTGTTACGCCTTGGCGAAGAAGCAGCCCCCTGAGAGATTAAGGGCCCACTCCACCAGGGGAAAGGCTGCAACTACGTCCTTGGCTCGGGGTGTCCCAGTCCAAGACATCTGCCAGGCAGCAACGTGGGCATCATTGCACACGTTCTTAAAACATTATTGCCTTGATGGTCAAGTGCGCATGGACAAGCTCTTTGCCCCGTTCAGACCAGCAAGACTTCTTAGTTTAGATCATGAGTCCGCAACCCACCGCCGGGATGGTAAGACTCGGGTATCTGATTCAAAGGTAAGGAATCTGCAGCTAGAAGTCTCTATCAGATGAACAAGTTACTTACCTTCGGTAACGCAGTATCTGGTAGAGACTCTATCTAGCTGCAGATTCCTTGCAGCCCCACCCATGCCTCCCCGCTTTGTGGAATGATGTAGTAGGACTAGGGTTGTTCCCCCTTTCAGGGCCCTAGTTTTGCACACGACTATGTCAGTTACTTCATGGCTCTGCGCTTCTGGCGTGGAAAATACGAAAAGTATGGATGTCCCCGCACCTTGGTGGCGCCTATATAGGCACTGCGACATCCAAACCGATGCTACCAACGCCGCAGATGTCACACGGAGCCGAATGGAGCCACCCGACGTCGCGCGCAAGGGGTATTGCTCAGCAAAAGTTTCCGGATCCAGCCTGACACCTGGGAAATTCAAAGGTAAGGAATCTGCTGCTAGATAGAGTCTCTACCAGATAATGCGTGACCAAAGGTAAGTAACTTGTTCGTCACACCAACCATATATAGCCATAGTCATTTTACACATTATTTGCAGATTTATAGGTTGTTGATAAGGGATGTCCCTTTTATGAAGAATGTCAGCTAGGTGGGGTGCACTACAACATGTAGACAGCTGGCACCAGATATCCAACCATGCATTCCTTACAAATCAGGGGTTATAGCATAAAGAAATGGCATAGAAGTCGACTGTGGTGATTCATTATAGTATTTAAAAAGCATCACAATATTATAGCAGTATCTTTAGGGCCATATTGACAACCTAGAATTATCTCTTGTTACAGAACAGAACATGACTGTATATTCCAAAATGGGGCATCAATATAATCCTTCAGGTTCTTAATACCAACATAGGGACTAGAGGGAAAATTAATGATTATGGCACGGAGTATGTCCTCTAAAAAATATATACAACAACACGAATGCTCCTGGCTAAAGTGTGCATATACAATATGTGTTTTGTCACTATGAAAGGAGTCCTTGTGTTAGTATGAAAAGCCTCACCCACTCGGAGGTGATATGCTTCATCATAGGGCCCCTCTTCACGCTGGCATTAGGAGAAATGCCAGCGTGGGATACAAACCTAAGATGTAACATGGTGGGCAAGTCCCTATGATAGTGGGTTTGGTGCGGTATATCAGTGCGGCGGTGGTTATGTAAGAGGTGAAAGAACATTTATTAAAACTGCTTCTTAGTAGACGAAAGTTTTATTGTTGTGCCATTGGGCAGGATTAAAAAGCTGGGGATTTAATTCACCCAGGGAGAATGATCGACATATTGCCACTCACCCACACCACTAACATAGGGATGTATCTACTTTCATCCTCAGATCCCCTCTAAAGAAAGAGCTGTGGCCCAGGCTGCTTTTTTTCCATTGTCTGCGTGAGTTGGCGGGGCCGAATAGCATGTCACCTTTTGGTGGGTAAGGGCTTCCGTCCTAAAAAAGGAACTCCTTTCTTTGTGACAAATCAACACACATCGTATATACACTCTTTAGCCAGGAGTATTCGTGCTGTTATACAGGGCACGAGTCGGGGGTACACGCAGGTCCACGGCCTCCACCCACTATTTTCACAGGGTGGACGCCGTCCCCCCTGTCAAGAAGTTGGGCCCCACAGAAATATGTTGAACTTGTTCCAACGTGCAGGCAGCAAGAGGGCTTTTTTTCACCTCCAGCTAGGCCTAAGTTAAGGAGCCATCAGGCCTCCTTTTTTTTTTTTTAAATATCTTGACTGGAAGCGGCTGGAACCTCACACTTAAATGTAAATGCCACAGAGGGAAACAAAGGCACACAGCTTTCTATCTCTTGACAGGTATTTAAGAGAGGCATGCTTTTGCCTTTGTTCTGTCCCTGTATATAAGTGCAGACACTGTAAGACTGTCAGAGGGCGTGGTCTGTCCCAGTATTTACACAAATAATTTAAATAGCACTAGTTTTTTTCTTTTATAGCGCTACGTCGTGACGTCATGTGCTGTGAAGGCAGGCGTCATGATGTCACTTGCATAGTGTCTAACTTAGTCAGTCCCCCCACTTCTTTTTATAGGACTTGTACCCTGCTGTTATATCATAATACCAGCGGTCATAATGTCTTATCATGGCCGCTGGTATTGTGATGCAACAGCAGGAATATTAATGGCTAAAGGTTGTCTAGAGGCCAGACCACTTTCGTGGGCATGGACAAACGATGTGTCACATGGACTGCTGTTACTTCAAATTTTTTATAATACCCTTTACTTGGATAACAGAATAAATCACTGCAAAAGAAACCGTGTATGGGCATCGGAATTCAGAAATATAAAGCAATGACAATCTGCAGTACTCAAAATCTACCCCTAGATTGCAGCATTGTAGTATATTTTGCACCTTGCTTCTCTACATAACCTCTGTATATACAATGTATAAGCAAAACGTAAATGAGATACAGTGAGAAGTTTTATCTGCATTTATACTGTATGTAAAAGAAATTGTTGAACGTGAGAATGACATTTCTTTCTTTTTTTTTTATCTTTTCTTTTTTTAAAGGTGCACCAGGCAATAAGAGAGTAATTATTTTTGTGGATGACTTAAACATGCCAAGATTGGATCGATATGGTTCTCAACCCCCGATTGAATTGCTTCGACAGTATCAAGATTTCGGAGGCTTCTATGACAGAGAAAAACTTTTTGGAAAGAAATACAGGTTATTATAGAATTGTGATTATGAACGTTATGTCATACACCGTTGATACTCCTATTTGTTTAGGTCTGCTCGCCGTGGCCACCTCCGGTAGTACCCACACATGCATGTAGTACGTATGTGGGGTATCAGGCAGCCTGTCCCACAGGGGCACAAAACAGGCACAGGAATCAAAAATAACAAGCATTTGCAATGCAGTAGGTCTCGCATTACTGAAATTTTGAGCCATTGGCATTGCATATGATGTTTATTATTTTTTTTGTTAAAAATATCCCAGCAGTAGCATATGTAATAAAATCAAATCCACAAAGCTAGCTGTTACTAGGTGTCCCTGTTGAGTTGTAAAGGGACCTTGTTTAGCCACATAAGCCCCTTAGTTATGCTACTGCTGGGATATTTTTTAACAAAAAATAAAAATCGAATTGCAATTGTAATTGCATTTATATAGCACTTACAACTCCTGTCGAGGCATCAAATCGCTTTTCTCCGACGAGTAGCACGCCACTCCGGAACCCAAAGAGCATTAGTGGTGAGTTAGTTTAGGGAGATATTAAATTAATTTGAGCAGTGGACATTTGAGTTTGTTATTTGGATTGAAAAGGATAGTGGAGGGATAGAAGAGGGAAAGATTTGTATTTTTATAATGCATGCTACCCCTGATAAGGTGTTAAAGCGCTTTTCGTGGGTAGCACACTACTCCGGAACCCAAACAGGATTAGTGGGGAATTAGTATAGGGAAATATAAAATTAATTTGAGTGGTGGTCATGTTAGTTTGTTAGTTGGATTGAAAGGATAGTGGAGGGATAGAAGAGGGAAGGTTTAGAAAGTTTTTTTGTTTTTTGTTTTAGAGCTAATAGCAGTAGGAGGAGGTTTTGGATGAGTAAAGGGGAGGTGGAGGGGGAATAGTTAGAGGGAAGGGTTTAGAAAGGTTTGTTTGGGAGATCTGAACAGTAAAAGAGGTATGAGATGGTGCAAGGAGGGGTAGAGAAGGGAAGAGTCTGGAAAGGGCCATCCTGGAGACCACAGTAGCATAATGAGCCCTGAGATGAGCCAGAGGGTGGAGGCATAGGACATACTGAGAGAGGCATAGGGTGAGACATAGGCATGACTTTTCCAGGCTCGGGGTACCTTTTGTAAATACATGAAATGCATGAAAATACATCCCATTTTTCTATTTTTGGATATCGACTGAGTTACATAGAATAATATTACATAGTACTATGTTACCCTCAACAATTTGTATGCTTTCTGTTGAATGTCATTTTGAGGCTCCATTAAATAACTAAATTGCATCAACCTGCAAACTGGTGCCTTTTCGTGTCCCTAAATTCCACTGTGACTTTCACTATACGTATTATGTGCAATTGAAGGGACTTCATCTGATTTAGCTTCAGTGAGGAGTCAGAATGTACATGTCAATGTGTTAATCTTAAGTGAATGAATTTGATTCATTTGTGAATAAGATGGTCCTCAAAAAAATGTAAAAGGGCTGCCTTTTTATTATGGATCCGTATAATCATTTCATAGAGAAATATGCGTCAGAACTCTCAAAAGGTAAGCAGTCTATTGGAATCCTTATTCTCTCTCACACCTCAAATACAGTTGTACATTTGAATGGAAATCATGTTCTCAGACATAATAGCTGCATATTTAAAAACTGCTTTACAACTGTGCAAATTGCTAACGTGGAATATTACTCGTCATTCAAACCTGCCCTTTGGCTGTCTCTACCAGTTAAACAAACTGTCAATTATCAAACTATACCTTCGTTATCTTAACGAGGAGCCTATATGTTCAAAAATATATTCTGTTATTAAAGATAAAGGAACATTTTAAAATGGTTTGGTGTGATTGATGATTGAGTTACGCACTTACTTCTGAGATTTGCTGCCACCTGCAGGTCACAAGTTCGAACTCTCGATGGCCAAAATCTGCCTTTCATTTTGCCATGGTTGGTTAACAGAGAAATAGCAGCTCTTATAATATGCACTTCTTAGAAACAGTAGCTCTGTGTGAATATAAAATTGGCTAGCATTCGCGCCAAGAATTTTCAATTCTATTAAGGACACGGAGGCGAGGATTATGCTTCTCTTTCTATTTATTGCCACACACAGCAGCCAATGAAAAACTTTGTTATGAAAAAATAAACTACATTTCCCATGATGCTCATGGTATACATCATATCCTGTATAGCCCCATAAGAGCCACCATTACCGGAACTCGTCCTCTTTCTTTGCTTCGAACAATAAAAGTCCAACATAATAACTTAAGTCCAACAAAATCCTCCAACGTGGAAGAACCAGTCCAGCTGGGAAGTACGTCCTCTTTAACCAGGATTACACTTAATCCATCTTCTTCTCAGATCCTGAAAAATGAGAGATAAAGCAACCCGTAACTTCTGTAAAATCAGAATACATACACAACGGGTGGGTATTAATTACAACACTGTAATATAATCGGGTGGGATAATCCTCGCCTCCGTGTCCTTAATAGAATTGAAAATTCTTGGCGCGAATGCTAGCCAATTTTATATTCTATTACAGGACCGGAGGCTTCAGTATTATGCTAGTTTAACGCTGATTAAAAACCACAGAGGATATATCACCCACCGGTTTATAATAAAACTGTTTAAATGTTGATTCAGAGGACCAATCTGCAGAATGCATGATATCCTGTACAGTAGAACCCAACATGAACGTCTTAGAGGCCATGGCGCCTCGAATAGAATGTGCCCCAAATACTTGAGTATTAATACCTGCTTCTTGCATAACAGATTTTAACCATCTGGCTATAGTAGCCGCAGTGACAGGTTTGAAGGGTTTCTGTAAAGCAATTAATAATTGCACCACACCATCAGGCCTAAGAGACCTGGTACATTCCTCGTACGTTTTAAGGCATTGAACAACGCAAAGCTTGGCATTGCTAGGAAAAGCATGATATTCCACATTACGTGACATTGTCTTTGTTCTGGAAGTAATGTTAAAAGAAACTCCTTCCGGAGTAAACACTCTATCTGAAAGAGACACGTTAGTGACAGATTCCTTACCTTAGAATATCCCCAGGCGTCAGGCTGGATCCGGAAAGTTTTTGCGTAGCAGTACCCTTGCGCGTCGGTAGGCGGCGTCGTGCGGCTCCGCGTCCGTCGTCGGCGTCGTGATCGCCGGGATGACGTCGCGGGCAGTACTCAGACGCCGCCCCTGCGCGCTGACGTCAGTTCTTCTTTTTCCGCGCCAGCAAGCGCAGATCCGGGAAGAGCAGTGCCCTGGTCATTTTGTGACCATACTTTTTGGTGAATTTTTTCACAGTTTTTTCATCTTTCAAGGTGTCGTAGGGATGCCCGGCTTCAAGCGATGCGGCGCCTGTGCGCGGATGATGTCCGTCACCAACCCGCATTGGGAGTGTCTCTTCTGCCTCGGCCGAGGCCACGACACGGAGTCTTGTACCGACTGCCAGGCCCTCCACCCGAAAGCTTTGCGAGAGCGGTCTCGAAAGCTCCTCGAGGCCCGGCATACGGCTCCGCGGAAGCCCCGGTCGCGTGAGAGGTCCAGGGGTCGATCGCGGAGTCCACACCGGTCGTCGGCGTCGAAGTCTTCTTCGTCCGGTAAGTCGAAACACAAAAAGTCCAAAAAGCATCATCGCTCTAGGACTTCGCCTCGCCGGTCTCGCGACTCGGCTGAGGCCCCTCCCGGCACCGTCCCCGCCCCCGCGGCCCCGGACATGCCTGTGGAGTCGCCCCCGCCATACCCGCCCTTCCCAGGTTCGGGGGCGGATCCGGCCAAAGTGCAGGAATTCCTGTCGGCCATGGCCCGCCTCTTCGGGCCTTCAGGCCCCTCCGGTGCGCCTTCGGGCCCCGCGGGCCCTGATGGGGTTGCTCCGGCGTCGCCGACGGCTCCGGCCCCGGCGTCGCCCGTGCCTCCAGCCTCGATCCCGGCTCCGGCTTCGGCCCCGGCCTCGATCCCGGCTCCACAACCCCTATCGACGCCGGTCGACCTAACGACACCTCCGCCGGCGCCGATGTCTCCGGTGCCGTTCTCGGCGCCGCCCTGGGCTCCGGGCGGCGTCGTCCCCCTGTTCCTTCCGGCTCCGGACATGGATCCGGACCGACGTCGCTCGACGCCGGCTCCGGCGCCGATGGGACCTTGGGTCCCAACTGTCCCTCCTCCTCCTTATTTTGAACCAGAGGAGGACCAGTTGGACTGGGAGGGGTCTGATGACCCTCTGACACGACACTGTCAGTACGATCGGACTGGACAGAGAGTCTAGGGGAGGCCAGTGGTCTGGATACTTCCCCTGACACTGGCATGCTGTCTCCTCCCGTGGCTACGGAGGAGGGAGCCAATTTTGGTACGGTGTTGCGTAGGGCAGCTGGGGCCTTACGTCTCCAACTTCCTACTTTGACGGTCAAGCCTAACATCTTGACAGAGGTGCTTCAGCCGGCAGCCTCCTCTGCGGAGACTGTGCTGCCGTTTAACGACGCCCTCACTGACGTTCTTTTGGGCGCCTGGTCCAAGCCCAACACAGGGGCTCCTGTGGATCGGAACGTGTCACGACGCCATCGCCCAGCTCCGGGCGACCCCCTGTTTCTCTCTGTCCACCCCACTCCTGAGAGCTTGGTTGTCCAAGCCTCCGCTTCCCAAACCGCCTTCCCTACCGCTCCTCCGGATAGGGAATCCAAACGCCTGGATCAGTTTGGGAAGAAGGGTTTTCTTCCTCCAGTGCTGGCTTGCGGTCCGTTAACACCGCTTGTCTTTTGGGCCGATATACCCACTCCCTGTGGGATTCGGTGGCGGATGTTTTGCCCCAGTGTCCTGAGGAGGTCCAGACACTGCTTTCCCGCGCCATTGCGGAAGGAAGGGATGCGGCTAAATACACCATACGATGTGGCCTTGACACCGCCGACTCGCTGGGCAGGTCTATTGCAACGACGGTGGCGCTCAGACGCCACGCCTGGCTGAGAACCACTGGTTTTTCAGGGGATGTCCAGAATACTCTCATGGACATGCCCTTTGATGGAGTCGGTCTTTTTGGGTCCAAAGCAGACCATGCGTTGGAGCGCTTTAAGGACTCACGGGCTACTGCCAAGTCCCTGGGCCTTTCTGCTACACGCCCTCCACTGACTTCTGCTTTTCGCCCCTATCGTGGCCACGGTAGGGGCGCCCCTTCACGTCAGCAGCCCAGCCACCGGCCCGCGCAGCAGGCGTCTTCGCGTGGCCGAGGACGTGGATTCCGCCGTGGCGGATCGGGCAACCAGCGTGCGGGTCAGGCCACCACCTCCAACCCGTCCGCGGCCTCTAAGCCCTCCTAGTCCCTCCTTTCAGGTGCACAGCACGCCAGTAGGGGGCAGGGTCCGCCATCACCTTCCCCACTGGCGTACCATCACCTCGGACAGGTGGGTCTTGGACATTGTCCGAAGGGGCTACTCCCTCCCCTTCGAGACCACCCCCCAGCCATGCCACCTCAATTCCACCGCATGTCAGGGGATCACTTGGTGCTTCTACAGAAGGAAGTCGCGGCCCTCTTGACCAAGAGGGCCATCGAGCGTGTTCCGACCCCAGAAGTAGGGCGTGGTTGCTACTCCCACTACTTTCTGGTGCCCAAAAAGGACAAGGAGGACATGCGTCCTATCTTGGACCTCCGGAACGTCAATCGCTTCCTCCGGAAGGAGAAGTTCAAGATGCTCACCCTAGCTCAGGTCTTGACTGCCCTCGACCCTGGAGACTGGTTGGTAGCGTTGGACTTGCAGGACGCATATTTCCACATCCCCGTCCTGCCGGCCCACCGGCGTTACCTTCGGTTCACGGTAGGCCCAGAGCATTTTCAGTTCACCGTGCTCCCCTTTGGCCTTACCAGTGCCCCTCGGGTGTTCACGAAAGTGATGGCGGTGGTCGCAGCTCATCTGCGCCGGGCAGGGGTTTCAGTCTTCCCCTACCTCGACGACTGGCTGCTGAAGGCGGGCTCGTCCCAGGCAGTCGTCTCCCACCTCCAGACTACGGCCGAACTCCTGCACTCGCTGGGGTTCTCCATCAATGTGCCGAAGTCGCATCTGATTCCTTCTCCACAGCTCCTTTTCATCGGAGCGGTTCTGGACACGACGCAGTTTTGGGCCTATCCTCCCGAACGGCGAGTCCGGGATATTCAGGCTATGATTCCGATCTTTCAGCCTTTATCCTGGGTTTCGGTACGGATGACCCTGAGGCTGCTGGGCCTCATGGCCTCCTGCATCCTGCTGGTCAATCATGCCAGATGGCATATGCGGGCTCTGCAGTGGGACCTGAAGTTCCAGTGGGCGCAGCACCAGGGCAACCTGTCCGATCACGTCCAGATCTCGGAGGGGACTGCAAGACAGTTGCAGTGGTGGCTCTCGAACCGGCAATGGGTCATGGGCAGATCCCTCTCCCTTCCCCAGCCAGAGCACACAGTTGTGACGGACGCGTCCCTTCTGGGATGGGGCGGTCACATGGGAGAGGCGGAGATCAGAGGCCTCTGGTCTCCGGCGGAGTCCCGGCTCCATATCAACCTTCTGGAGCTCCGGGCGATCCGACTTGCACTCAAGGCATTCCTTCCCTCTGTCAAAGGGAAGGTAGTGCAGGTGTTCACAGACAACACCACCGCCATGTGGTACTGCAACAAACAGGGCGGGGTGGGGTCTTGGACCCTTTGTCAGGAGGCTCTGCGCCTCTGGACATGGCTGGAACATCAGGGCATGTTCCTGATGGTTCAACACCTGGCAGGTTCCCTGAACGCCAGGGCGGACGAACTCAGCCGCAGGTGCATGATGGATCACGAATGGCGTCTTCACTCGGAAGTGGCGCAAGGACTCTTTCTACAATGGGGAGAGCCTTGGTTAGATCTATTCGCCACCGAAGAGAACGCGCAATGTCATCAGTTCTGCGCGTTGGAATTTCCAAGGCGGCACTCGCTCGGAGACGCTTTTCGTCACGAGTGGAGTTGCGGTCTGTTGTACGCCTTTCCGCCTATACCACTTCTACCCAGAGTGTTGAAGAAGATTCGGCACGACCGGGCCCAAGTCATTCTTGTGGCTCCGGACTGGGCTCGAAGAGTTTGGTATCCCGAGCTACTCAATATGAGCGTAGATCCCCCGATCCGTCTGCCTCTTCGGGAGGATCTTCTGTCGCAGCAGCAGGGGACGGTCCTTCACCCGAACCTGTCCAGTCTACACCTGCTTGCGTGGAGATTGAGCGGCGGCAGTTGATTCCTTTCGACTTGCCTCCCGAAGTTTGTGATGTGATTCTGGCAGCCAGGCGTCCCTCCACTAAGGTGGTATACGCCTGCAGGTGGAACAAATTTGTGGCATGGTGCACAGCAAAGGCTGTGAATCCCCTTTCTGCCCCTCTTTCTGAGGTCCTTCTGTTCCTTCTCTCTCTGGCCCAACGGGGTTCTGCCCTGGGTACCATCAAGGGTTATCTTTGTGCTATCTCGGCCTTCCTCAGGCTCCCTGATCAGCCCTCCCTTTTCAAGTCCCCTGTTGTTAACAGGTTCTTAAAAGGCATTACTCACCTCTTTCCTCCTGTTCCGTTTGTGATGCCTCAGTGGGACTTGAACTTGGTTCTTACCTTTTAATGTGCGCTCCCTTTGAGCCTCTACATAACTGTCCTCTTCGTCTTCTGACTCTGAAGACAGCCTTTCTGGTGGCCATCACCTCCGCTCGGCGGGTGAGTGAGCTCCAGGCTCTATCTTGCAAACCTCCCTTTCTGTCTGTTCATCCAGACAAGGTTGTTCTTCGGACGCGTCCGTCCTTCTTGCCAAAGGTGGTTACTGCTTTCCATATTGGGCAGACCATCACTTTGCCCACCTTCTTTCCGCCTCCGCATCCTTCCAGAGAGGAAGAGAGGCTCCACCGTCTGGACCCAAAACGTGCGCTCTCCTTCTATATTGACCGCACAAAACACTTCCGGGTGGAAGACCAGCTCTTTGTTGGCTACGTGGGCGCCAAAAAGGTCGGGCGGTGCACAAGAGGACCATCTCCCGCTGGGTTACCTTGTGCATCAAGACCTGCTATTCTTTGGCGAAGAAGGAGCCTCCTGTTGGGCTGCGTGCCCATTCCACAAGGGCAACGGCTGCTACCACGGCCTTGGGCCGCGGTGTTCCGCTGCCGGTTATTTGTCAGGCAGCTACGTGGGCCTCGCTGCACACGTTTACAAAGCATTACTGCCTTGACAGTCAGGTCCGGAGGGACGGCTTCTTTGGCCGTTCTGTCCTCCAGGACTTCCTTGTCTGATCTTTGTTCGCAGACCCACCACCGGGGTTGGTATTGCTGGGGTATCTATTCTAAGGTAAGGAATCTGTCACTAACGTGTCTCTTTCAGATGCACAAGTTACTAACTTGTGTAACGATATATCTGTAAGAGACAGTAGTTAGTGACAGATTCCTTACCGCCCACCCATCCTCCCCGTTCTGCGAACTGATTTCTAGGGTTAAGGACATCCCTTTCAGGGCCCTAGTATTTTTCAGACACCTATGTCAGCTTCTTGCATGGCTCTGCGTTCCTGGCGCGGAAAGTCGTGTACAGAACTGACGTCAGCGCGCAGGGCGGCGTCTAAGTACTGCCCGCGACGTCATCCCGGCGATCACGACGCCGACGACGGACGCGGAGCCGCACGACGCCGCCTACCGACGCGCAAGGGTACTGCTACGCAAAAACTTTCCGGATCCAGCCTGACGCCTGGGGATATTCTAAGGTAAGGAATCTGTCACTAACTACTGTCTCTTACAGATATATCGTTACACAAGTTAGTAACTTGTGCACCTGTAAGATCCAGAGCTTTGATATCCGATGAGCGTCGACACGCTGCCAAACATAATAACATGGCCAATTTGGAGGAGAGTTGTTTCCTTGTCAGCATCTCATTGCTGGGCCATGTGTTGAACAAGGAAAGAACTAGCGACACATCCCACAAAGAGGAATACTTTGGTTTGGGCGGATTAGCCACTCTAATACCCTTCAAGAGTTTGCAAACTAATGGATGCATCCCTATCGGTTTGCCCTCCAGCTGAGCATGACCCGCTGAAATGGCTGAACGGAAATTATTGATAGAACGATATGCCAAACCATCAGAAGCTTTTTTGGACAAAAAATTTACAACATAGGGTAATCCTGCCCCCATGGGATCCACGTGTTGTTCCACGCACCAACGAACCCAGCCTTTCCAGGCTGAAGAATATCGTTTTCTGGTGGAAGGGGCCCAAGCCTGGTTGATAAAGTCTGAAGCTTGTTCCGAAAATCCTGGCATGTGCCAACGTTGCCGGAAAGTCTCCAGGCCATCAGGGACAACTGCCCCGATGTTATCATCGGGTGCAATTCTCCGTGAGGGCCCTGGAGCAATGTTGAAGACCACGGAATCCTCCTGGGAAAGTCGCAACTCGACTCCAATAGTAGTGGGAACCAGGGTTGCGACTTCCACAGTGGGGTCACCAATATCACCTCTGCCTTCTGGCGCATTATCTGTGTGAACACTCGGGGAATTAGGATGAAAGGAGGGAAGGCATAACTCAGATTCTGTGTCCAATCCTGTGAAAAGTCATCCGTCGCCAGAGCCAACGGATCCGGCCTCCAGCTGAAGAACTTGATCATCTGACGATTCAGTCTGGAGGCAAATAGATCTATCTCGCAATGTCCCCAGATTGCCTGTAGCCATTGCACCATCTGTGAGTGTAATTGCCAATCGCTGTAATCCTTGAGGTGTCTGGAGTTCCAGTCCGCTACTACATTGGATTTGCCCGGAATGTACTCGGCTATGACCGAGATCTGATGATTGAGGCAAAAATGCCAAAAGTCCTTCGCTATTTCTACCAACAGGGACGACCTCGTGCCCCCCAACTTGTTGATGTACTGAGCCGCCGATATGTTGTCCATCCGCAAGAGGATGCAACACGATACTTGTTTGGGTGACAGCGTCCGGATCGCAAACGATCCCGCCAGCAGTTCTAGACAATTTATGTGGAGATCTAGCTCTCCTAGGGACCAACGCCCTTCTGTGGAAATATATCCGCAGCGCGCACCCCAGCCCCAACGGCTGGCATCGGACTCTATGATGACCTCCGGCAGAGAACCGAAAATGCCCTGCCGTTCCATGCCTCTACGTGGGCAAGCCACCACTGAATTTCCTCCCGTACGTCCCGGGAAAGGGGAACTAGTCGGTGTAGGAGAGACCCTTCTGCAGGTGTTGAATCTTGAGCCTCTGAAGTGCCCGATAATGCAAGGGTCCTGGGAAAATTGCTTGAATGGACGACGCTAGAAGGCCCACTATTCTGGCAAGCACCCTGAGTGAGACCATCTGTTTGGATAACAGGGAGCAAAGCTCCTTTTTGATATCCCGAAGTTTGGAGCGTGGCAGACTCAGCTGAGCCTCCTGAGAGTTTATGACAAAGCCCAGGAAATCTATCGTCTGGGTAGGGGACAGAACTGACTTTGGTTCGTTGATCACGAAACCCAGGTTTTGCAAAGTAGCAATGGTCATGCGTAAATGTTGAGCTGCCAGAGTAGGAGATTGCGCCATGATAAGAATGTCGTCTAGATAAACTATCATGCGAATCCCCTGTTCCCTGAGATAAGCTACCACTGGTTTCAGTGTCTTGGTGAAGCACCAAGGAGCCGAGGAAAGTCCGAAAGGAAGGACCAAATAATGGTACCATCTGTTCCGCCATTGAAATTTGAGGAAACGACGATGGGGAGCAAAAATGGGAATAGATAGATAGGCGTCCTTCAGGTCCAATCGGACCAGCCAGTCCCCTTGTTTGAGGAGATCCGCCAATAGATGGATGCCCTCCATCTTGAAGTGTTTGTAGGTCAAAAATTGATTGAAGTCTTTCAAATTCAGTACCAACCTGTAACCTCCGCCTTTCTTCTGTACCAGAAAAATATTGCTGCAGAAGCCGTGAGGGCCCTCGTTGCAATATGCTATCGCGTGTTTCTGCAGCAATTCTTCGATTTCGGAATCTATAAAATCGCACTCTAGTCGGGAAAAAGAAAGCTGTCTGGGTAGCTTGACCTGGACGGGGGTCTGAAAGAAATCTAGATGGAAACCCTGAACTGTCTGCAGTATCCAAGCGTCTTGCGACAGTTGAGCCCAATTGTGATAAAAGAACTGAATACGCCCTCCTAGAGGTAACAGAAATAGGTCTGGAGCACTCACCTGAGGATTCGGTAGTCTGGAAGTTTCCCCGGTAGTATCCTCTGTTGAAACGCCTTTTGTTAAAGCGCTGCCTGGTGGGGTAGAAAGTGCCGCCACGGGTGGAATCCCACTCTCCCCTGCCACGACCGAAGTCACCTCTCTGAGGACCTTGGGAGAATTGTCGGCCAAACGAGCGTCCTCGGCCTCGTCCGGCCCTGTTGAAAAGACCAGCCTGAAAAACTCTTTTTATGCCTGACTGCGCCTTATCCAGAGTTGTGAAGGTGCCCACGTACTTGGCTACGTCTTTGACAAAGCGGTCTCCGAACAGGTTCCCGTCCGCAAGAGGACCAGGTTCCGCCGCCGCCAACTCCGTGAGATTGGAGTCCATTCGCATCAGGATAGATTTGCGCCTTTCCGTAGAAATGGCACAGTTAGCATTGCCCAAGAGGCATATAGCCCGCTGGGTCCATCCGGCGAGGACATGGGGATCGATTGCAGTCCCGGATTCTTGCGCCTGTAACGCCATCTCCAATACCTTGGCTAGAGGGCCTACCACATCTAACAGTTTATCTTGGCATCCACGCCAGGCGCGATCAATACCCTTTTTGGGGTCTTTGGTGAACTTTTTTAAAAATGTCAGGAGACTAGAATGAATATCCGGGGTCTCTGCTACCTTATCGGAAACATCCGGTCTAGGGCATTCTGACCGGAGACGGTTGCGCACCTCCTTGTCAAAACTTTTACGCAGGTTGTCATGCAAGTACGCAGCAACCTCGGGAGCAGGTAACCAGTCAGACGATCTGGGGTGAACTATTTCTGCTGGATTAAAAGTAAAAGGAGTAGCTATGGGTACCTCCGTATTCTTTGACTTCTTCATTCTTTTCTTGGGAGGAGACGTGTCCGGGGTGTCAGAGCACGTAGTATCAGGGTCCGTGTCAGTGTCCCTAGCTTTAGCCTTGTCCGCGTCAGGGTGAGGAAGTGAGGAATATGAGGCGGAGTGAGGCCAGGACTTAGGTTGGGAAGCGTCAGTGGGATTGACTGTGGGTGCAGTGAACCCATGACGTTTAGCAAATTGTTCAAGTTGTTTAGTGATCGGCTTCAAGGCAGTAGCTAGAGCCTGTTGCACAGTTCCCGGAACTGCCTTCTCCAGGGCCTTGTTGACCGACTCCTGGACAGAAGCGTCCAAGGCCTCAACAATGTTGTCCTCTAGGGAAGGATTAGTAACTTCCTCTTCATAGAAAACTTCATCCTCGTTATAATGCACCCACTCTTCCATTGTGGGACCAAGCTCAATTATATATAATCTGCACCTGAGGCAAACAAACAGCGAGGAGTATAGGGGGGGACCAACCCACAGCACAAATTCCAATTTGGTACCTAGTCCCTCAGCAAAAGCTGTATTCTTGTTGTTGCAGCCCACAGGGCGTAAGAGGAGCCAAGAGCAGGTTTGTTTCACGGAGGTGTACTGCCTCCGGGCCCAAAACTGTAAGTACAGCCAGCCAGGCGTAAGGAATGCTGCTCGGTGGAAAAAGCAGGGAAAAAGCACTGAAATGAAGTAAAAACAGATCGTAGCGACGTGCGTAGCCCAAATCCTACTAGAAATAGCCCAATTGGCCTACGCACGTAGAAACACGAAGAAAATAAAAAGGGGGGGGGCTCCTAGCGCACACGGCCTATGAGGGGAGCCTCTGCGCTTGCATTCAAGTGAGATATCACCGCCGTAGGCGGAGCGGTACTCAGCATGCGATCGAACTGGCAAATGGCATCGCCGCTGATCGCGCTAATCTCCGCTTAAAAGCGGGAGATTTAAAAGATGCTTTTGTAGCGTCCTGAGCACAGCGCGCACCTCCGCTGACAATATGGTGCCGCAAGCCGGCAGGAGGTCGCGCGAGTGAATAAACACTTCAATACACAACGCGGTAAGCGCGTACACATGAAATAAAGCTGCGCAAGCTTAATCAATTAAAATACATGCTCTAATGCAACATACAAAGCTCGATACTGAGAGAGCTTAAGATGCACTTAACTGACTGCGTGAGCAGCAAAGAAAGAGGACGAGTTCCGGTAATGGTGGCTCTTATGGGGCTATACAGGATATGATGTATACCATGAGCATCATGGGAAATGTAGTTTATTTTTTCATAACAAAGTTTTTCATTGGCTGCTGTGTGTGGCAATAAATAGAAAGAGAAGCATAATACGAAGCCTCCGGTCCTGTAATAGAATTGGTACCTGTTAGATTCCAGCATTAGAAGCTTCGTTTTCCAGCGTACATTTTGATCAAAAATTACTGTAGCTATAGCTGTTTCTGACATTACTTTAAGTACCTGGCCATGGGCGCCATTTCAAAGGTTAAAAGGGAATGGCTCATTATAAATATGCAGTTCAGTTTTACAGCCCAGTTGAGGATGTCGCTTGACTCAGATACCTTTTTTAAGTGGCTGATTGTTCTGAATCGCAAAATGAACACATTGAATTGTTTCTGCGCAAAGGCCTTAAAATGCTCTTTGAGCTCGTGTCTTTTCACATTCTGAACCGACCTTCCTGACATGATTGGGGATTTATTGCTCGGCGGCGTTCTTAGTTGAAAATACGAAGCATGATATTCTGTAATTTAAGTATGCATTTGTGAAAAACCTAATCAAAACATACAGATCTCTAAGACGATCACATGGTTCTAAAGGATAAGGTTTTTGCGTATTAGTTGCTCCAAAAAAGCATCTGTTTTTTTAGCTCATGAAAATACCACAGTATTGGAAAGTTTTGTTCCCAGAATGAGAAGTGGCAATTTTTTTTTTAATCAGGGCATTTGGTGCACGAACAGGTGCCTTCTAGCGTTTCAACTTGGTCAGGCTAATAATAAAAAGCAGCGATGGGCGGAACGCAACAATTAAAAAAAAAGAGTTCCCGGAAAAACCAGATAATGAATGAAACAGTAAGGAGTCTGTAATTGGCACCTCTGCCTTCAATGGAAGTGAGCTATCAGCTGCCAGAACGAGTCAGGATGCAGCAATTAAAAGAAACACTGGAGTGAACCTATGGCGAGCAGAAGGCAGGAATAGCGTCCTGGTAAGCGATTACCACAGGTCTTGCAGACAGCGCATGCGCGCTGTAGGCTCGACCTTAAAATAGCCCCCCTTTCGGGAATGGCGTAGGTGGCCCACGGTAAATGGGTCAGGTTTGAACTTGGACAGACACACTTTATAATTTTGCAAGGTATGGGAGACTGCATTCATTTGTGCTTACTGCAGGCAATGTTTGTGGTAATATGAAGGAAATCGGAAATCAACAGTAAAAAAGAACTTACCCATTAGATCAGAAGATGGCCCCCACAAACAGCCAAATTAATTCCCACACACTGATCAGTAAGCCCAGCCCTTCTGGCACTGCCAGATTGCCCTGTACGCCACCTCCGGCCATCCTTACTACCCCCAGACAGCAGAAAATGCGAGGGGTGAAGATAGTGAATATGCAGAGCCTTCTTCTGAACAAAAGAGGAAGAGACCAACCACCTCCCCGGTACTTTGGGACGATCCGGACTCCGGAACCACTTCTTGTACATTCAGTAAATAGTTTCAGAATAGGCTCAGAATTCGTCGTCTGAAGAAGGCAGTGTTCTCTTCTCGGCCAGGGGCGCCCTCTGTTGCACAGTTCAAAAAATTTCAGGGAGAAATTCTACCAGTAATTGCCTGACTTACACTGGGAGCAGGAGCTGAGGGAATTCCTCTGGACCTCTAAAACATGGTGCCTTCTCTTGACTTCTCTTTTAATGCAGATAGCTGCATTTTGCGCTGTCTGTACGTGTCCTAGGAGATTCACGGCCGCCCCTGACAACAATGTCAAAGTGGGTATCAGCCATCCACCTGTTACTGTCTCCTGCTACGAGCCCCTAGCTTAAGATTCTTGGCTAGCTCTATCGGACTGGCCCAGCATGCCTGCCTGCACCATTCACCCGAGCACTGGCTACATTCCCTGGCACAGTTGAGCTTTCATGGAAGAGTGCATTCTGCTCATCCACAACTTTCCGAGCCTGTATGTTCACCAAGGACATCTTGGAGAAAGAAATGGTGGAAAGGAGGTGGGACAGACGTTTTTTTAAATATATATAGTGCCTTGCTTAGTTGTGCAAACATCAGAAAACTCTCTCAGATTTTCATGATTTTGTCTTGCAGCAAGTGTAATTAAATTAGGTACACCCATACTTTAAATATGAGCCACAGAGGGAAAGTCAGAGATAGGAGTCAATATATGTTTGGAACTGGAGAGCCAGATTCTTCTCCGAGATCTTAGCAGTAACAGATAACATTTTAAGCTGTAGTTTATCGGAACTTGATCGTGCCTGCCTGATTCAGTAGCGATGTAACAATACCCTCTTTGCAACAGGAAGGCAATACAGAAATCCTGAAGGGTTTTTTGATGAGCGGTAATGATGAGCTCTTGTAATTCTGCATGATCGGTGAAGGATCCACGTGGAAATCAGAACGGTGAAGTTTTATCTGGTGTTTCTGGTTGAAACAAAGGGTGGTTGAGGCAGTATTAGAGGTAGCAAAACAGGACATAGATGTGGCAATGTCTCTTGTCTAACAGTTGTGATAAGTCCCTGTCTTGTATTGTTAATTTTGACTTTGAAGTAAGATGTAAGGTTGTCCCAGAGCTCTTGTGATAGAGTTTGTGCGTGGGGAGTCATGTATGAAGTTATCACAAAACTACTCCCTGGCTGACTGCTTTCGAGATATTTGCTTTTTGGTTGGGCTTACCCCAAAGCTTCTATTTTGGCTTTAATGTAAACTCTTTTTCAGACTTTCAACAGGTTAGTGTGTCTCTATTTTCTGATGTGTGTGATTTCCCAGTTTGTCTACTTTCATCCTATTGAGTTGCCCATGGTGCTTAAGAGTTACGGTAAATCGTGTTGCAGAGTCAAATTGAGCAAATGACTTCCTGATTAAGGTGGATTGTTGATAATTTCTTTAGTTGTGAGTTTATAGGTTTAAAAGGCATTCTCACAAGGAAGGTGTTAACAATCTCTGTGCAGTACGTCTAAACGTGTACTGATCTTAGCCTCTGGTTTAACTGTTTTAGACTGTTTCTAAATTGTTATTCATTCTGGGCCTGATTCACAAAGGTAAAGTTACACTTTTGTGTATGTTTCCATTTGTTTTTTTGGTATTCACAAACTACAGGTTGATAGTACGTTTATGACTGTGGAGGCTCCACATTAGGGGTGGAGAACTAAACACATTAAAAGATAGGCAAGTCCTATTTTTTCTATGTGTGGACTTCTCCGCCCGACTGCGATGTCTCCGCAGTTGTAAACTTTCTATTAACTCATAGTTTGTGAACACTAATAAAAATGTAAACTTACACAAAAGTGTAAGTTTACCTTTGTGAATTAGGCACTCTGTGTTTAATATTTGATCCCGAATGACAGTGCAACAAAAATACGTACACTGTATATCCTGACAACATGGAAGGTGTAATATATGGCGAAGTCGAGGTAGGGTAAGAAAAGTAAATGATGTCCATGGTGTGAGTGTGGCAAATAGTGAACGGGCCCTGTGGTAACTAATGTGAGCCCCATGTCAGCTATGATCTTAAAAAAAAAAAGATTGTTGTAGCATGAAATAGTTGAGGGATTGTACATTGGCTATTAGTGTGCCTATTTCATCAAAATCAAAAAGTACTGTATGTCCTGTTGGTCACAACCAACTGGTACCCTAGGATTTATAAACAAGTACTCAACACGTAGTTCGTTTGGGGATGCAATGACAAAATAGGACAGATCAATTCTGCAAAAAGGTGATTCATCAAGGAATTACATTCTTGAAACAAGAATTGGTAAATTGCATTTGGTTTCGCCTATGTGATTAATAATAAGCTGTTTTTTGTTGCAAGTTGTAGCTTGCTGAGTAGTTGTACAATATAAGTTACAGAAAGTCTGTTAAAGTGTTATGACTTGTTTATGTACAAAAAGGCAATATATTGTGCAGCTGTTGCTAGTGGTATAGTGCGGGTAAGTTATAGCAAAATTCTCCAGTATTGAATCTTTCATAGATTCACATGCTTGTATCTTCCCCGTCGTCATGGTGGGAGTCTCGCGGGAGTTAGAAAAGTAGTACCATAAGAGTACATTATAAACCACCAAAGGGAAAGGAAAACTTTAACATTCGTTAGCCTCTTTATGTAGGCCCAAACTCTGAACAATCAGAGACGAGCCCTAGACCTCAACTCCCCAGCAGAGCCATAAGACCTCAGATTTCTAAACGCACGTCGTGTGTAAGGGAGTCTCCCTGAGCTCTGCTCAGTTTGTCAGTGAATGAACTTTTGACCCTGCTAGAATTCACCTAAAGGTACTGTTTTTCTACATTCTTTGCTTCTAAGATGTCAGAGAGAGCTAAGAAAATGCTTTTTAGACCTTGCAGGTCTTGTGGGAAGGCAAGACTTTTCTCTGAAGATCCCCACAAGGATTGTCTTTATTGCCTATATCCCAAGCATACAGCCAAGGAATGTAAATACTGCAGAACTTTCTCAGCTAAAACTCTAAAGGGTAGAGAAGCAAGATTGTTATTATGGCTCCAGAAGAAAGAAACCAGATCGGATTCTGGTTTGGATGTCGAAGAAAGTCCTGGGCCAACCTCAGCTGAGAAAAAGCGTAAAAATGAGGGCTCTACCTCATTAAAGGCTGATCCTAAGAGGTTGAAGGCAGAAAAGTCATCTTCTGCCGAGAAAACAGCCCTTAAGCAGAAAGACTCTGGCCTGAAGAAAGCTTCTGCTGCTTCTCTGCCTGTTACACATCTAAAACAGGCTTTGTTGTCGAAAAAAGCCCCGACGACGGACCCGTCGTCGAGAGCTTCAGCCAAGTCCCCATCGACGTCTATGGCGACGACCGCGTCGACGACGGCTGTGGTGACGGCGTCGTCGACGAATACAGTGACGACGATTTACTCATCGACAGCATCGTCGCCGGCACCAACAACTACGACGACGACCACTACGTCGACGATCACGTCTACGGCCCCATCGACGGGAGTGCCGTCGACGATGGCTTCTACGGCCCCATTGACGGGCATTCCGTCGACGTCTGTTTTTAAATCTCCTTCTAGACCGCCGATATCGACGACGATCACTTTCAGACATCTTCCGTCGTCGACGGCGTCGTCGACGGTGTCGTCGACTGATCAAAAACAGGTCATGAAAAGCCTCCAGTTTCTCCAAAAGTTGCCAGGTTTCACATCTTTATCCAAGATTTCACCTTTGCCTCCTTCTCACCTTCTTGATACGGAGGAATCAGGAGATGAAAGTCTGTTCGGTCCAGCTTACAGCCCTTCACAACTCAGGGTTAAATGCCAGGACACTGATGAAGAAGAGGATACACACAGGCAGGATACGTCAGAGTATTTGGAAGGGGAGTACTCTTTCACGGGTCGTCCAAGGGCCTAGCAATACGACTCTTTCCAAGAGCACTATCCGCACAAACCTTATGAGGAGCGTCAAGAGGTACGAAGGGATTCCATGTTGGTGCCAACCTCCCTGGTCACCGACCTTTGGCACATGCTCAATGATTACTATTGCTGTTTTCCAGACTCTCACGCTCCAGTTCCGCTGACGCCTGGAGGCCAGGGCATTCAAGTTGCTTCACCACCACCAGTGGTTACTCTACCGCCTGTTGCGCAGGAGGAGAGACAGGCTCCTCGATGCATTACTATTCAAGATGACTACATCGAAAGTGAAGCTGATGATCAGCCCGAGGAAGGTGAGATCAGTCAGGATCCAGACTCAGTAGGCCAGGAATGGGATGACAATGTCGCTCCGGCTTCGCCGTCGCCTTCTCCTCCTCCAGCGAGTTCTCCCCCAGGGATATCGCGGGCTTCCACGAATAGCTGGAAAGGGCCTCTAGAAGATTCGATTTGCCTTTGCCTGTGGTGCAAACAGAATGGTTCCTTTATGATTTTAAGGATCCAGCTAAGAAATCAGTTCGACCCATACCTATCGTGGATTATATTTGGAACGAAGGTTTGAAGATTATGAGGAATCCGGCATCAGTTCCAGCTGTGTTGCCGAGGATGGAAAAGAAGTAGAAAGCGCCTGATTCTGCTCCGGCGTGTTTGATCGGTCATCCCCGGACGGACTCGGTAATAATGCAAGCGGCACAGAGGTGCTCCAGTAATCCGCAATCCCCTTGTTCGGTGCCCCCGGACAGAGAAGGCAAGCAGCTCAATAGCATTGGCAGACGTTTTGCTACTATGGCCGCCACTTCCATCAAGGACTCTAACGCCTTAGCGATCTTAGGATGGTACGACCGTCAGTTATGGTCAGATCTTGCACCTCTTCTTGAATATCTACCTGAAGAGAAAAAGAAGGAAGCAAAAGACCTCCTGCAAGAAGGCGCTAGCGCTTCTTTGGAAGTAATCGATGCTGCAATGGATTTATCTTCGATTGCTTTCAGACGAATGGCAGGTGCCGCGGTCCTCCGCAGACAGGCCTGGCTTAGAGTGATGTCCTTCCGCCCTGAAGTCCAGTCAAAGATTTTGGACATGCCCTTCGATGGAGAGAATCTGTTTGGGAAACACGTAGATGAAGAGCTACAGGGTATCAAAAAGGATACTGAGACGGCATGTTCAATAGGCACGCTGCAACAGAGGCGCTTTCAGTCCTTTCGTGGAAGTAGAGGAGGAGGACAGTTCCAACAGAGATCATCTTACCAGTCTTACAGGTTTCAGCCCTATTCCCAGCAAGGTTACAGACCACAATATGGAGGACAACAACAACATCACTTTCGTGCTTCCAATGTGTCATACAGTCAGCAATCAGCCAGACGCAAGCCTTCAACACGAGGAAAATTGCAGGATTCCTCTAGACGGCAGTGACGTTTTCCATCCTCCAGCCACCTCACCTCACCTCGACTCATCGTCTATCTCCTTTTCTGGGCCAATGGCAGGCCATTACAAAGGACAAATGGGTTCTGGATATCATCCGTCGGGGCCACACTCTAGAGTTTGTCCACAAGCCCCCTCGAAATCCTCCTTCAAGAAGAATTCATCATTGTCTCCTTTTGTTAAAGCAGGAAATCTCGACCTTGCTAAAAAAGGGGCAATAGAAAGGGTTCCTCTCAGTCAACGAGGAAGGGGCTTCTACTCCAATTTCTTTCTCATAAAGAAAAAATGTGGGAAATGGAGACAGGTCATGGACCTCAGGCAGCTGAACAAATACATCAAGAAACAATCATTCAGAATGTTATCCCTGCAAGAGATTCTCTTATTGGTGAACAAAGGAGATTTTTTAGCGTCCCTCGATCTCTTGAATGCATACTTCCACATTCCCATTCACGCAAAGCATCGTCAATTCCTGAGGTTCAAGGTGGTTGGGAATCACTACCAGTTCAAAGTTCTGCCCTTCGGCCTTCGTTCAGCCCCCAAAGTCTTCACGAAATGCATGGCTCCGGTAGCGGTGTTTCTGAGGAGGCAGGGCCACTAGGTTTATCCCTACCTGGACTATTGGCTGGTGAAAGGGCCTCCGTTCCACTCTGCAAGAAAATCTACATCGGCTTGTCAACGGCTGTTCAGGTCTCTAGGCTTGCAGCTCAACGTAGAGAATTCATGCCCGGTTCCAAGTCAAAAGCATGTTTTTCTCGGAGCAATTCTGGACACCAGGCTGATGAAGGCGTTTCCCACTTCAGAACGAAAACACGAAATTATGCACTTAACAACCCTTCTGCGCACAAAAGAGTCCACTTCTGTGAGAGTGTTCAAATCTTTACTGGGGCTGATGTCGTCATGTATCTCGTTGATTCCGAATTGTCGACTACACATGAGGCCTCTGCAGGAACAGTTGGACATGCAGTGGATTCAGACACAGGGCACCTTCGAGGACACCATCCTTATCTCTCAGGCAATTAAACAGGCTCTGTCATGGTGGGAGAAGGAATGCAATATCTCTCCAGACCTCTCCTTCCAGGCAATACAGCCCAGTTACATTATGACCACGGACGTCTCCATGGACGGTTGGGGGGCGCATCTTCCGGAGTTGCAAATCCATGGGAAATGGTCCGTGGAGGAAATGCAACTGCACATCAATCTCTTGGAATTGACAGCAGTTTTCCTGGGTCTACAAGCGTTCCTTCCGAGGATCCAAGGCTCCTCTGTTCTAGTAAGAACAGACAACACCACAACAATGTTTTATCTCGCCAAACAAGGGGGCACCAGGTCTCTCCCGTTATCGGACCAGGCTCAGGAAATTTGGAGGTGGCTCATTCAGCACAAGATAAACTTGCAAATAGAGCACGTTCCAGGCGTAGACAACGACTGGGCGGAAGCTTTAAGCAGAACCAATTCCCAGTGTCACGAATGGGAGTTAGATTGGAAGCAGCTTCGGCGAGTGTTCAAGATGTGGGGTACTCCAAAACTGGATCTCTTCGCAACAGCAATCAACAGGAAGTGCGAAAGGTTCACCAGCAGATTTCCACAGGCCAATTCTTGTGGAAACGCTCTGCAGATGCAGAGGGCGGGGATCTTCGCATACGCTTTCCCGCCGTTTCCGCTCATCCTAAGAGTGCTGAGCAAAATGAAAAAAGAACCATGTCATCTCATTCTCATAGCTCCGGCTTGGCCGAGGCAGTTTTGGTTCCCAGAACTTCTCCTGTGCTCGATATCTCCGCACATTCTCTTTCAACCATTGCCAAACCTACTGTCCATGGACAACGGCCAGATTGTTCATCCTGAGATAAAATCTCTCAGTTTGTCAGCCTGGAACCTCACAACTATGAATTCACAGATCTAGACATCGCTTCAGATTGCAAATCCATCCTTCAGCAGGCTAGAGCTTCAGCCACAAATAGGGCATATGCTGCAAAATGGAAGAGATTTTGTCACTGGTGTGTAGAGCAGGACAAACACCCTTTACTCTTGACCCCAGAACAAGTATTGCCTTACCTGCTTCATATGGCAAGGTCAAAGTTGGCTCATTCATCAATCAAAGTCCACCTGGCTGCAATCTCCAGGTTTCGCAGAAAACCGGGGGAACTCTCACTGTGGTCACCAAGGATTGTTAAAGAGTTTATGAATGGCCTCTTCAGGGTTTTTCCACCCTTAAAGCGCCCGGCAGTCCCTTGGGAGCTGAACACAGTCCTTGCTCAATTGATGAAATCGCCTTTTGAGCCGATCCACAAAGCTGACTTAAAATACGTGTTGTGGAAGACAGCTCTTCTATTAGCCCTCAAATCGGCTAGAAGAATTAGTGAGTTTCAGGCTTTCACCGTGGTTGAACCCTTCTTTCTGTTCAAGCAGGACAAAGTAACTTTGAGAACCATCCTCACTTTATACCAAAGGTTCCAATTTCTTTTCAACTGAATGAGCTGGTAGTGCTCTCAACGTACTTTCGAAATCCGTCAACCCCGGCTGAAAGAACATTACATTCTTTAGACGTAAAACGATGCATCAAATTCTACATCCATAGAACAAAGACTTTCAGGAAGTCGGATCAGCTCTTTATATCTTTTACTTCTCCAAGGAAAGGGCAGGCCCTTTCAAGGAGCAGCATTGCACATTGGATCTCTTCTGCAATTGTTTTCTGCCATAACAAAGCTGGGAAGCCTCTATCTGAGGAAGATGGCAGCCTCGACAGCCCTCTTTGCGGGGGTATCACTTCCAGACATTTGTAGAGTGGCAACATGGTCCAACGTGCATACGGTCACCAAGCACTGCTGCCTGGATTCGGCATGGAAAGCTGATGCGGCAGTGGGTCAGGCAGCCCTGAAGCATCTGTTCGCTTGAGGTACAGTCTATTTATTTATTTATTTAGTTATTTCTTTATATAGGTATATATGTGTATATATATATATATATATATATTTTTTTATATATATATATATATATTTATATATATGTGTGTGTATGTGTTTATATACATTCAGGTACATAGGCTACCTCTGTTGTACTTTGTCTACTTGGTATCACAGCTTTATGGTTATTGTCATTGACCTGGTTCTGGTGATGTATATATATCTATATATATATATATATATGTATATTTGTGTATATATATATATATATATATATATATATCTCAATGCTCAAAGATTTACCCGTCCGGTAGGAAGCACTCTGACTACAGTTGCAGCGTGACGCTTTTAATAGGTATGCCCACAGCTCCATGCACCAATATCAATCACAGCACTGCCTTATTATGCCTGACGTGTTTCGGAGTATATGGCAAACTCCTTCCTCAGAGGCTCCGGCAGCTCCCAACATGCGCGTGGCACCGCCCCTTCTTTAAATACCAGTTGGTGTGTCCTGGATGGACTGCTCTGCAGCGTCTGTAGCAAAGAGCATTATGTGGTTTGTAGTGCCAAATCCTTTATTCCTCCGATTATTGCGCGGGTACATCTGCTGAAAGTTTTACCAGCCCACACATGAGCCTTGATGCATGGTAGTGCGCTAAATCCTCAACTGTAGCCCCTTACGACGGCCTCGTAGATACGAACTGTCTCGGCCCCCTTCAATCATGGGGTGGTGCTTCCCAGCGGCAGGGCAGCCGCCAATATCTCAATGCTCAAAGATTTACCCGTCCGGTAGGAAGCACTCTGACTACAGTTGCAGCGTGACGTTTTTAATAGGTATGCCCACAGCTCCATGCACCAATATCAATCACAGCACTGCCTTATTATGCCTGACGTGTTTCGGAGTATATGACAAACTCCTTCCTCAGAGGCTCCGGCAGCTCCCAACATGCGCGTGGCACCGCCCCTTCTTTAAATACCAGTTGGTGTGTTCTGGATGGACTGCTCTGCAGCGTCTGTAGCAAAGAGCATTATGGGGTTTGTAGTGCCAAGTCCTTTATTCCTCCTATGATTGCGCGGGTACATCTGCTGAAAGTTTTACCAGCCCACACATGAGCCTTGATGCATGGTAGTGCGCTAAATCCTCAACTGTAGCCCCTTACGACGGCCTCGTAGATACGAACTGTCTCGGCCCCCTTCAATCATGGGGTGGTGCTTCCCGGCGGCAGGGCAGCCGCCAATATCTCAATGCTCAAAGATTTACCCGTCCGGTAGGAAGCACTCTGACTACAGTTGCAGCGTGACGCTTTTAATAGGTATGCCCACAGCTCCATGCACCAATATCAATCACAGCACTGCCTTATTATGCCTGACGCGTTTCGGAGTATATGACAATCTCCTTCCTCAGAGGCTCCGGCAGCTCCCAACATGCGCGTGGCACCGTCCCTTCTTTAAATACCAGTTGGTGTGTCCTGGATGGACTGCTCTGCAGCGTCTGTAGCAAAGAGCATTATGGGGTTTGTAGTGCCAAGTCCTTTATTCCTCCGATGATTGCGCGGGTACATCTGCTGAAAGTTTTACCAGCCCACACATGCGGCCTTCCCTCCTCCCCATTTAGGCTTGCCACTTCTTACCTCATACTACTCTTAGCCTTAGCACACTTGTGCAAGAAATCTGAGGTCTGATGGCTCTGCTGGGGAGTTGAGGTCTAGGGCTCGTCTCTGATTGGTCAGAGTTTGGGCCTACATAAAGAGGCTAACGAATGTTAAAGTTTTCCTTTCCCTTTTGTGGTTTATAATGTACTCTTATGGTACTACTTTTCTAACAACCGTGAGACTCCCACCATGACGACGGGGAAGATACAAGCATGTGAATCTATGAAAGATATCAATACTGGAGAACCACAGTGTACAGGTAAGTAACTTGTTTTTTTTTTTTAAATGAAAGAGGAAAGTGATAGATTAATTGATGTAATGGCAATATTATGTATTTAGCGGAGTTCTGACAACTTTTGGGCCAGTGCCACTGCACCTGCTGCACCATTGAAATCATGACCCTAGTGTCTGCAAGGTAACTGCACTTGTGACTGCTTATTTAGTAGTTAAATATAGCGATATTTGGTGTTTAGAGGAGTTCTGACAACTTTTGGCCCCGGTGCCACTGCACCTGCAGCACCATTGAAATCATGGCTCTTTTAACTGCAAGGTAACTGCAATTGTGACTGCCTGTTTAGTAGTAAAATATAGCAATATTAGGTGTTTAGTGGGGTGCCTAGAGCTTTTGGTCCTGGTGCTACTGCACCTGCTACATGAATCTGAAAGAGATAGTTAGTTGTAGATTCCTTACCTTAGAATTACCCCCAGGCGTCAGACTGGATCCAGAGGAAGGTGGCGTCGGTCGACTCTGCATCCGTCGTTGGCATCGTGGTTGCCGGGATGACGTTGCGGTGCCTACTTAAACGCCGCCCCTGCGCTCTGACATCAGATCTTTCTTTTTCCGCGCCAGGCTAGCGCAGATCCGGAGAGAGCTACCCCTAGTCACTTTTTGACTAACCTTTTTCAATGTTTAGTCGACTTCTTTTTCGAGTCTTCGACTCCTGGTGCACGAAGGATATCCCAACGCCGGACCGGGTTCAAGCCTTGCGACTCCTGTCACAAGCTGATGTCTGTGACGGAACCACACCTCATGTGTCTTTGGTGTCTGGAGCGCGACCACAACCCGAAGTCATGCTCCGACTGCCGGGCCATGAATCCAAAGTCTTTGCGGGAGCAGTCCCGAAAGTTATTGTAGGCCCGGCGGTCGGCTCCACATCGTTCCCTGTCTCGTTCGAGAGGAAGGTATCAAGGCCGCCCGGGGAGCCCACACACCTCGTCACACTCCAAGTCTTCAAGGGCTTCGGGTAAGTCCAAGAAGAAGAATGCGAAGTAGCACCGGCACTCTTCGCCTTCTCCCCGTCGGTCGGCTGACGCGGGACTTGGAGCGCCGTCGCTCTAAGGCTCCGTCTCCAGTGCCTACTTCAGGGACGACCGCGCCTCCCCTGTTTCCGGGAGCCGGAGCGTCTCCTGCCCAACACCGCAAGTGCTACGAGGCCCTCCACCTCGTTTTTGGGCAGCCCGACTACGCCGGCGCGCCTTCGGGCCCCACGGAGCCAGTTGGGGGCCCTGGGTCTTCGATGCCAGCGGCTCCAGCCCCGGCGCCGGAGGCCCCCGCGGACCCAGGCCTGGGTCCAGATCGATGCCGGCAGATCTCACTCGACCTTCCCCAGTGCCGGCCGTGCCCCTGGCTGGCGCCGTCCCCATCCTCACCCCCGAGATGGACCCAGAACCGTACCGATGTCGGTCGATGTCGGAGCCAATGCCAGAGGGTACTTTCGTTCCCCTGTTCATCCCTGGTGTTCCCTACTGCCCAGAAGGTGGTGATGAGGACTGGGAGGGGTCGCTGGACCCTTTAACAAACCAGCTGGAAGAGGCGTTCTGGAGGACCTGGGTGGCGCCAGTGGTCTGTACACCTCTCCAGACCTTGGTATGCCTTCTCCCCCTACTGTGACTACAAGGAGGGAGCATCCTACGCTATGGTAGTGCGAAGGGCGGCCAAGGTCTTGGGCCTTGAGCTCCCTTCAGTGGCAGTCAGGACTAACCTCCTGACAGAGGTGCTTCAGCCTGTGGCATCCTAATCTGAACCCCTTCTGCCCTTCAACGAAGCCCTCACTGACGTCCTCCAGGGCACTTGGTCCAAGCCCAGCACTGGGGCTCCTGTGGAAAGGGCGATTGTCCGCCACCAACTCCCTGCCCCAGGCGACCCAGTTTTCCTCACCCAACTCCCTTCCCCTGAGAGCTTGGTGGTCCAAGCCTCTTCTTCAAAGGCGCATTCCCTTCTGCTCCTCCAGATAGGGAATCCAAGAAGCTGGATCACCTTGGGAAGCACATGTTCTCTTCCTCCAGCTTGGCACTGTGGTTCGTGAATACCGCATGCCTCTTGGGCCGATACTCTCACACCATCTGGGATACGGTTGGGCAAGTGCTGCCTCAGTGCCCGGAGGAGGCCCGGGCCGTTCTCTCCCAGGCACTGGCGGATGGGAGAGATGCAGCCAAATTCACAAGAAGATGTGGACTGGATACCACCGACTCACTGGGCAGAATGATTGCCACATCGGTAGCCCTTAGACGCTAAGCTTGGTTGAGGACATCTTGCTTATCGGGGTGTGTCCAGTCAACCTTGATGGACATGCCTTTTGATGGCCGTTGTCTTTTTGGCAACAAAGCAGACTCGGCGCTGGAGCGCTTTAAAGATTCTCGGGCTACAGCCAGATCTTTGGGCCTCGCTGTGCCTTCCTGACCACTTTAGTCTGCTTTTGCCCCTTCCGTGGCTCCAGAAAGGGTGCCCAGCCACGTCCGGCACAGCCTAGCCACCGGTTCACACAAGCTGTCCAGCCTCTGCGTGGACGTGGGACCTAAACCCTCGCTGGTCTGGGACCCAGCCGGCGGGCCAGTCCACACTTTTCCCCCCTGCCGCAGCCTACAAACCCACCTAGTTCGAAGTTTCTAGCCCATCAACGGCCAGTGGGCAGCAGGATTCGCCATCACCTCCCCCACTGGCAATCCATCACGTTGGACCGGTGTTGTTTTGAAATGGTCCAAAGGGGCTACTCCCTCCTCTTCAAGCCTACCCCTGCCTCATTGCCACCGTCTTTCGATTGCATGTTGGAGTATCATTTGGCGCTTCTCCCCCAGGAAGTCTCAGCTCTCTTGGCCAAGGGAGCTATTGAGAGGGTCCATGTGCCAGTGGTAGGTCTTGGTTGCTATTCCCGAACTTTCTGGTGCCCAAGAAGGACAAAGGCCTGCGTCCTATCCTGTAGCTCAGGGCCCTCAACCGCTTCCTCTGGAAGGAGAAGTTCAAAATGCTCACGTTGGCTCAGGTCCTGTCTTCCCTCGACCCTAGAGACTGGACTGGACTTGCAGGATGCCTATTACCACATTCCTGTCCTGTCAGCCCACAGATGCTATCTACGGTTCACGGTAGGCCACAAGCATTTTCAGTTCACTGTGCTCGCCTTTGGCCTTACCAGTGCCCCTCGGGTGTTCACAAAAGTGATGGCAGTGGTCGCAGCTCATCTATGCAGATCAGGGGTTCGAGTCTTCCCCTATCTCACTGACTGGCTGTTGAAGGCGGGCTCGCCCCAGGCTGTTGTCTCCCACTTTCAGACTACGGCGGAACTCCTGCATTTGCTGGGGTTCACTATCAATGTGCCGAAGTCACACCTGACTCCCTCTCAGACGCTCCCTTTCATCGGCGCTGTTCTGGACACCGTGCATTTTCAGGCCTATCCTCCTGAGCAGCGAGTCCGGGATATTCGGGCTATGATACCGATGTGTCAGCCTCTCGCCCGGATTTCACTGAGAATGTCCCTGAGGCTACTGGGCCTCATGGCCTCCTGCATCCTGCTGGTGGATCATGCCAGATTGCATATGCGGGCTTTGCAGTGGGACCTGAAGTTCCAGTGGGCGCAGCATCATAACATAACATGTGTATTTGTAAAGCGCACGTTCACCCGTAGGTATCTTGGCGCTGAATAACAGATGTTTCTTGTTACCCAACTCAATGGTACTCATTTTATCGACCTCAGATGGATGAAAGGCTGAGTGGACCCGCCGGGATTTGAACCTGTGACCATGAGGTCGAACACAGGCCCCTGCAGTGGTGGATGCATTAGTCCACTAGGCCACCGGACCCGGCATCAGGGGAATCTTTCCGACTACGTCCAGATCTCGGAGGGAACTGCACAACAACTGCAGTGGTGGTTAATGAATCAAGCTTGGGTCAGAGGCAGATCCCTCTCCCTTCCCCAACCAGACCTCACAGTGGTGACAGATGCGTCACTCCTGGGATGGGGCAGCCACCTGGGAGAGGTGGAGATCAGAGGCGAAGATCAGAGGCATCTGGTCTCCTGTGGAGTCTGGGCTCCATATCAACCTGTTGGAGCTCCGGGCGATACCCCTGGCACTAAAAGCATTCCTTCCCTCAATCAAAGGGAAAGTGATGCAGGTATTCACAGACAACACCACTGCCATGTGGTACTACAACAAACAGGGCGGGGTGGTGTAGTGGACCCTATGTCAAGAGACTTTTCGTCTCTGGACATGGCTGGAACATCAGGGCATAACGCTTTGTGGTTCAACACCTGGCAGGTTCTCTGAACGTCAGGGCGGACGAACTCAGCCGTTGGTGACTGGTAGATCACGAATGGCGTCATCACTCGGAGGTGGTGCAAGGTCTCTTTCAGCAGTGGGGAGAGCCGTGGTTGGATCTGTTCGCTACCGATGAGAACGCGCAATGTCAGCAGTTCTGCGCGTTGGAGTTTCCAAGGCGGCACTCGCTCAGCGACGCTTTTTGTCGCGAGTGGAGTTGCGGGTCTCCTGTACGCCTTTCCACTTGCACCACTTCTGCCCCGAATGCTGAAGAAGATCAAGCGCGACCAGGCCCAAGGTATTCTTGTGACTCCAGATTGGGTACGAAGAGTCTGGTATCCCAAGCTCCTGAGCATGGCTATGGAACTTCCAATCAGACTGCCCCTTCGGGAGGATCTTCTATCGGAGCAACAGGGGACGGTTCTTCACCCGAACCTGTCCAGCCTCCACCTCCTTGCGTGGCGATTGAGCGGTGACAGTTGACAGCTTTTGACCTTCCACTCGAAGTCTGTAACGTCATCTTGGCAGCCAGGTGTCCCTCCACTAAAACGGTATATGCCTGTAGATGGAACAAGTTTGTGGCATGGTGCACAGCAAAGGCTGTGGATCCCCTTTCTGCCCCTCTTTCAGAGGTTATCTTGTATATACTTTCTTTGGCCCAGCAGGGCTCTGCTCTGGGCACTCTTAAAAGCTATCTTGCAGCTATCTTTGCTTTCCTTCGGCTGCCAGATCAGCCCTCTTTATTCAAGTCCCCTATTGTAAATAGATTCTTTAAGGGTATTACTCATCTCTTTCCTCCATCTCCTTTCATAATGCCCCAGTGGGACTTGAATCTTGTTTTAACTTATCTTATGCGTGCTCCCTTCAAGCCTCTTCACAACTGTCCTCTCAGGCTCCTCACTCTGAAAACTGCCTTCCTTGTTGCCATCACCTCTGGTCGCAGAGTGAATGAGCTTCAGGCTCTATCTTCCAAGCCCCCTTTCTTCTCTGTGCATCCGGACAAAGTGGTGCTCAGGACGAGGCCCTTAATCTTTCCTAAAGTGGTTACACCATTTCACATAGGACAAACTATCACTTTGCCCACCTTTTTCCCACCTCTGCACCCTTCCAAGGAGGAGGGGAGACTCCACCGTCTGGATCCTAAACGTGTGCTGTCCTTCTTCTTTGACCGCACAAAAGATTTCCGGGTGGATGATCAACTTTTCGTTGGCTATGTTGGTGCCAAGAAAGGTTGCGCTGTTCAAAAGGGTACCATCTCTCAATGGGTTGTCCTTTGTATTAAACTCTGTTACTCTTTAGCGAAAAAGGAACTGCCAGTGGGGCTGCGTGCTCATTCCACTAGGGCTACGGCAGCAACAACTGCATTGGCATGTGGACTTCCACTTCTTGACATCTGCCAGGCGGCCTCGTGGGCATCTTTGCACACGTTCACCAGACATTACTGCCTGGACAGCCAAGTCCGGAGGGACGGCTATTCCGCCTGTTCGATCCTCCAGGACTTTCTGGTTTGAACTTAGTTTGCAGACCCACCACTGGGGATGGTATTGCTGGGGTATCTATTCTAAGTTAAGAAATCTACAACTAACTGTCTCTTTCAGATGAACAAGTTACTTACCTTCGGTAACGATGTATCTGTAAGAGACATAGGTTAGTTGTAGATTCCTTACCGCCCCACCCATCCCCCCGCTCTGCGAACTGACTTCTAGGGATAGGGACTCCCTTACGGGGCCCTAGTTGTGGCGCACCAGTGGTCAGTGTCTTGCATGGCTTGCGCTTCTGGCATGGAAAGTCGTGTCAGAACAGACGTTTGCGTGAAGGGATGGCGTCTAAGTAGGCACGCGAATTGTATACTGTACGGGGATGTTGTGGAGGGTGCAGGGACTGTTGGACTTTGTAAAGTATGCTACCCGACGGGGGGCTGTCCAGGACTCAGTGAAGTGCTATTCCAAGTGCCGAGGGGGGGAGGGTTGCTAATGCGGGGATGATTTACGTTGGGTGCTGTTCTAGAATAGTAAATTGGTTTGCATTGATATCCTGTACTGAACGATCGTTGCTGGCATAATACATCTCATGTTGAGGTGGCTTTTGCTTCTTACTAATTGCAAACTACACAATAAATAAATGTTAAAAAAATAAAAAAAAAAAAATAAGTAGGCACGCGACATCATCCCGGCGACCTTGATGCCGATGACGGACGCGGAGTCGACCGACACCACCTCCCGATGCGCAGGGGTACTACTAAGAAAAAATTCTCCGGATCCAGTCTGACGCCTGGGGGTAATTTTAAGGTAAGGAATCTACAACTAACCTATGTCTCTTACAGATACATTGTTACCGAAGGTAAGTAACTTCTTCTTCAAATCATGACCCTATTGCCTGCTAGATAAATGCACCTGTGACTGTCTTGTTTAGTAGTATGATTTAGCAATAATCTGGGTTTAGTGGGGTCCCTAGAGCTTTTCACCCCAGAGCTACAGTGCCTGCTGCACCATTCAAATCAAGTCCCTTTTAACTGCAAGGTAACTGCAATTGTGACTGCCTGATTAGTAGTCACTATTCAATTCATGACGCTGTTGTCTGCAAGGTACCTGGACTTGTGACTGCCTGTTTAGGAATAAAATATACCAATATTAGGTGTTTACTGGGGTGCCTGGAGCTTTTGGTCCCGGTGCCATAACACCTGCTGCACTATTGAAATCATGAACCTAGCGCTTGCTAGATAATTGCACTTATGACTGCCTGTTTAGTTGTAAAATATAGCAATATTAGGTGTTTAGAGGAGTTCTGACAACTTTTGGGCCCGGTGCCTCTGCACCTGCTGCACCATTCAAATAATGATCCCGTTGCCTGCAAGATAACTGCACTGGCTGCCTGTTTAGTAGTAAAATATAGCAATATTTGGTGTTTAGTGGAGTTATGACAACTTTTGCCGCCGGTGCCACTGCACTTGCTGCACCATTTAAATCAAGCCCCTTTCAACTGCTAGGTAACTGCAATTGTGACTGCCTGTTTAGTAGTAAAATAAAGCAATATCTGATAGAGACTTCTAGCTGCAGATTCCTTACCTTTGAATTAGTAGGAGTCAGGCTGGATCCGGAAACTATTGCGTGGGCAGTACCCTTTGAGCGCGTCATCGGGTGGCTCCTGACGTTGTCGGTATTGTTAGCATCGGTTATGATGTCTTTGTCACCTATATTGGCGCCACCTGGGCGCGCGGACGTCAGTTCATTTCTTTTCGCGCTAGTCAAGCGCTGATCTGGGAAGAGCTACCCCTCTGTTGCTTTTTGGCAGGTTTTTCGACTTTTTGTCGACTTCTTTTTTCTTGAGAGTGTCAAGGATGTCTTCTAGAAAGACAGGGTTCAAACCGTGTAGCGCCTGTCACCGCGCCATGTCGGTAACCGACCCCCACCTCTTCTGTCTCTGGTGCCTCGAGCGCGACTCAAAATCGTGCTCGGACTGTCAGGCCACGGCTCAGAAGGCTTTGCGGGAGCAGGCTTTGAAGCTTCTTGCGGCTCGGCAGTCTACATCGGCCAGCGAGACTCCGCAGAGATCCCGGTCCCGTTCGAAGGGGAGGAGGTCACAGGACCACTCCCGGAGCCCCAAATCCTCTCCCTCCCACTCGACGTCTTTGGGACACTCAGGGAAGAGACACAAGAAGAAGAAGACTGACATACGTCGACGAGCAATGTAAGGACCACTGACGCTTTAGGCACAGTTCTGGGGAGCCGGAGCCAGGGTCGACTTCGCGCCTCCCCCGAAGTGAACCAGAGTGACCCTGCTCAATTCAAAGAGGTTTACGAGGCCATGCGCCGCGTATTTGAGCGGGCAGACCCTTCTGGTGAGCCTTCTGCTCCCGTGGGGTCCGAAGAGGCCCCATCAGTTTCAACACCATTGTCTCTGGCTACGGCGCGGTGGGGCTTATGGATCCAGTCCCAGATTCGGGACGACGCCGGTCATGCCAACGCGACCTTTCCCGGCGTCTGACCCAAAGTCGGTGCCTTCGGCACCGCCGGAGCCCACTGGCAGTGCCAGCTCCATCCTTAACCCGATGACTCAGAGTCGGATCGGCGTCACTCGACGCCGACTCCGGTGCCGGTGGAAACCAGGTGTTCTATGTTATCGGCTGATCATTTTCAGGACTTTTCAGGCATGGTAGAGGATTGGGAGGGGTCTATGGACCCTTTGGAACACCAGGATGTGTCTGTGGAACAGATGGACTTGTATGAGGAACAGTGGACTGGACTCATCCCCAGATACTGGCATGCTTTCTACTCCAACTGCGGCTACAGAGGAGGGGGCTTCTTATGTCATATTGGTAAGGAGGGCAGCTGAGGCCCTTGGACTAGAGTTGCCCTCTGTTCAGGTCAGGACTAATCTCCTGACTGAAGTGCTACACCCTGGGGCTTCCACATCTGAAATCCTATTGCCCTTTAATGAGACACTTACTGATGTCCTACTAGGCATGTGGTCCAAGTCTAGCATAGGGCGACCCAAGGTTCCTCAGCCAACACCCCACCCCTGAGAGTTTGGTGGTGCAGGCTTCAACTTCTCATGGCACATTCCCTTCCACCCCTCCGGATAGGGAATCCAAGAGAATGGAAACACTTGGGAAGACGATGTTTTCTTCCGTCAGTCTGGCATTGCGGTCGGTGAATACTGCATGCTTATTGGGCCATTTCTCCCACTCTCTTTGGAAGACGGTTGCGCAAGTGCTGCCACAGGTCCTGGAGGAGGCCCGGGCCGTACTCTCCCAGGCAGTGAAGAATGGGAAACATCAGCAAAATTCCCCATTAGATGTGGCCTTGACACAACTGACTCGCTGCGCAGAGCGGTTTCATAGACAGTGGCCCTACGACGCCATGCCTGGTTGAGGATGTCTGGCTTTTCGGCGATGTCCAGGCTAATTTGATGGACATGCCTTTTGATGGGTCTTGTCTTTTTGGAGAGAAGGCAGACTCAGCCTTGGAGCGCTTCAAGGATTCTCGTGCTACGGCCAGATCCTTGGGCCTCTCAGTAACACCATGGGGCAAGTCTAGCCTTCCCCCCTTTCGTGGCAATGGAAGGGGTTTCCAGCCGTGCAAACCGAATACCAGCCACTGTCCTGCACAGACTTTCCAAGTTGTGCGAGGTCGTGGTTTATTCCGGCCTCGGAATGGAAGCCAAAAGTCGTCTGCCACCTAGCCCTCAGCAGCCGCAGCCTCCAAGCACTCCTATTCTGACTCTGCAAGACCATGCTACTCCAGTTGGTGGGAGAATTCATCATCATCTCCCCACTGGAAGTCCATAACATCGGATAAGTGGGTCTTCCAGATCATTCAGGAGGGCTATCCTCTGCCTTTCCTTTCTTTTCCTCCACCTATTCCGCCACTTCAAGAACGGCTGGCAAAGGATCATTTAACTTTACTCCAAGAGGAAGTTACAGCTCTCCTGACTATAGACAGGGTCCCGATTTCAGAAGTAGGCAGTGGTTGCTACTCCCACTACTTTCTGATTCTGAAGAAAGACCAAAGGGTTGTGGCCCATTTTGGATCTTCAGAACGTCAATCTTTTCCTCAAAAAGGACAAGTTCAAGATGTTCAAGTTGGCTCAGGTCTTGTCGGCCCTAGACCTAGGAGACTGGCTGGTAGCGTTGGACTTGCAGGATGCGTATTTTCACATCCCCATCCTCCCGGGTCACAGAAGTTACCTGCGGTTCAAGGTAGGCCATGAGCACTTTCAGTTCACCGTGCTCCCTTTTTTGCCTTACCAGCGCCCCTCGGATGTTCACCAAGGTGATGGCGGTGGTTGCAGCTCATCTGCGCAGGTTATGGATTTCAACTTCTCCTCCCTCGACGACTGGCTTTTGAAGGTGTCTTCACCCAGGCTGTTGTCTCCCTCCTGCAGAATATGGCAGACCTCCTGCATTTGCGGGGTTCTCTATAAACGTGCCGAAGTCTCACCTGACTCCTTCCCAGATGCTCCCTTTCATCGGAACTGTTCTAGACACAATGCAGTAGGTTTATCCTCCCGAGCAGTGAGTCCAGGATGTTCAGGTTATGATACAGATGTTTCAGCCTCTCTCCTAGATTTCGATGAGACTAACTCTAAGGCTGCTGGGCCTCATGGTCTCCTGAATCCTGTTGGTAAAACATGCCAGATGGTGTATGCAGGATCTGCAGTGGGACCTGAAGTTCCAGTAAGTGCAGCATCAGGGGAATCTATCTGACATGGTCCAGATCTCGGAGGGAACTGCAAAGAACCTGCAGTGGTGGATAACGATTAGCGGATAGGTCAGAGGTAGACCTCTCTCCCTTCCCTAACCAGATCACATGGTGGTTACAGATGCATCACTGCTGGGATGGGGCGGCCATCTGGGAGAGGTGGAGATCAGGGGACATTGGTCTCCGGCGGAGTTGGGACTCCACATACATTTGTTGGAGCTTTGAGCGATCTGGTTGGCACTGAAATCTTTTCTTCCCTCTGTCAAGGGGAAGTTAGTGCAGGTGTTCACGGACAACACCATCGTCATGTGGTACTGCAACAAACAGGGCGGGTTTGGTCATGGACCCTTTGTCAAGAGGCCGTACATCTCTGGACATGGCTGGAACAGCAGGGCATAACCCTGGTGGTTTAACACCTGGGAGGTTCTCTGAACACCAGGGCGGGCGAACTCGGCCATTGATGCCTAGCGGATCACGAATGGTGTCTCCAGTCGGAGGTGGCACAAGGTCTCTTTCAGCAGTGGGGCGAGCCTTGGTTAGATCTCTTTGTCTATGAGAGAACGCGCAATGTCAGCAGTTGTGCGCGCTGGAATTTCCAAGGCATTTATCACTCAGCAACACTTTTCATCGCAAGTAGAGTTCACGCCTGCTATACACCTTTCCGCCCATACCACTTCTGCCTAGGGTTCTCAAGAAGATCAAGAACAACCGGGCCCAAGTCATTCTTGTGGCTCCAGACTGGGCAAGGGGAGTCTGGTATCCAGAGCTTCTGAAAATGAGCATCAATCCTCCGATCAGGCTGCCCCTTCGGAAGGATCTTCTGTTGCAGCAGCAGGGGAGGGTCCTCCACCCGAGCCTGTCAACTCTCTGCCTCCATGTGTGGAGATTGAGCTTTTGACCTTTCTCCTGAATTATGTGTGGTTATCTTGGCAGCCAGGCGGCCTTCCACTGAGACGGTATACGCCTGTCATTGGCAAAAGTTTATAAAATATTGTACAGAAAGGTCTATTGACCCTCTTTCTGCCTCTTTATCCACTGTCCTTCTTTTTATTATTACCCTTGTCCAGCAGGACTCTGTGTTGGGTACGCTCAATGGTTATCTTTTTGCTCTGTCCGTACTCTTGCGGCTGCCAGACCAACCCTCATTGTTTGAGTCCCCTATTGTAAATAGGTTCTTGAAAGGGCTTGTACATATGTTTCCACCTACGCCCTTTGTTATGCCTCAATAGGACCTTAATTTGGTCCTCACATTTCTCATGTGTGCTCCTTTCTATCCATTGCATAATTGTCCCCTCCGGCTGCTTACCATCAAAACAGCCTTTTTAGTGGCAATAACATCTGTCCGGAGGGTGAGTGAGTTGCAGGCATTGTCATCCAAGTCTCCCTATTTCATGCTCTTTTCTGATAAAGTGGTGCTTTACACCCAGGCTTCATTTTTTCAGAAGGTGGCGACCCCATTCCATATGGGTCAATAAATCATGCTGCCCACCTTTTTTGATCGCCTACATCCCTGTAAGGAAGAGTAGCGTCTCCACTGTCTGGACCCAAAAAGAGCACTGTTGATTGAGCCAAAGAAATCTGGGTGGATGACCAACTCTTTGTGGGGTATGTGGGAGCTAAGAAAGGTCAGACAGTGCAGAAACTGACCATTTCTCACTAGGTCGTTCTCTGCATTAAGATTAGGGGTGGGCGGAATTTGCGTAATCGCGCTACGCAAAGCTCCGCGAAACGGTAAAAAATCTCCGCGAGCACGCAAAAGTTCCGCGAACACGCGGAATTGCTCGCTCCGCCCGTTCGCGATGCTTTTTTCCTGTTCGCGAACGCTGTTTGCGTGCTCGGGGAGAAATATCTCGCGAACACGCATTTTGAAGGCGCGAACAAGCCAAAAACTCCGCGAAGTCGCGGATCGCGGAATTTTTGGCAATTTCGCGTTCTCCGCGGAACGCGAAATTACCCAAATTCCGCAAATTCCGCGAGCGGAACGGAATTTACCACCCAGGCCTAATTAAGATCTGCTATGCCCTGGCTAAGAGGCAGCCCCCTGAGGTATTAAGAGTCCATTCCACCAGGGGGAAGGCTGCAACTACAGCATTGGGTGGGGTGTCCCAGTCCTGGACATCTGCCAGGCAGCAAAGTGGGCATCTGCAGTCAGGTCTGCACGGATGGGCATTTCGCCTGTTTGGTCCTGCAGGACTTCCTAGTATAGCAATTTGTCCGCAGGCCACCGCCAGGATGGTATGGCTTGGGTATCTATTCAATGGTAAGGAATCTGCAGCTAGAAGTCTCTATCAGATGAACAAGTTACTAGCCTTCGTTAACTCATTATCTGGTAGAGACCATATCTAGCTGCAGATTCCTTACAGGCCCACACATGCCTCCCCGCTCTGCTGACTTATTGGTTAAGGCTAGGGTTGTTCCCTTTTTCGGTTCCCTAGTTATGACACTCCTGTCGGTCAGTCACTTTATGGCTCTGCGCTTTTGGCATGGAAAAGTGAAAAGTAACTGACGTCTGCGTGCCTGGTTGACGTCTATATAGGTGACCACAACGTCATAACCGACGCTAACGACGTCGACAACGTCACACGGAGCCGAATGGAGATACCCGACTGTGTGCACAAGGGGTACTGCTCATGCATAAGTTTCAGGATCCAGCCTGACTCTTGGGAATTCAAAGGTAAGGAATCTGCAGCTAGATATTGTCTCTACCCGATAATGTGTTACCGAAGGTAAGTAACTTGTTCATTAGGTGTTTAGAGGAGTTCTGACAACTTTTTGACCCAGTGCCACAGCACCTGCTGCACCAATCAAATCATTGTATTTGCATTTATATAGCGATTACTACCCCAGACGAATCAGGACCCTAGTGCCTGAAAGATAACTGCACTTGTGGCTGCCTGTTTAGTTGTAAAATATAGCAATATTTGGTGTTTAGTGGAGTTATGACAACTTTTGTCCCCAGTGCCACTGCACCTGTTGCAGTATTTAAATCAAACCCCTTTTAACTGCAAGGTAACTGCAATTGTGACTGCCTGTATAGTAGTAAAATATAGCATTATTATATGTTTAGAGGAGTTCTGGCAACCTTTGGGCCCGGTGCCACTGCACCTGCTGCACCATTTAAATCATGACCCTGCTGTCTGCAAGGTAACTGCACTTGCACTGCCTGTTTAGTAGTAAAATATAGCAATATTAGGTGTTTAGTGGGGTGCCTAGAGCTTTTGGTCCTGGTGTATCTGCAATGGCTGCACAATTGAAATCCTGACCCTGCTGTCTGCAAGGTAACTGCACTTGTGACTGCCTGTTTAGTGTTACATTTTAGCAATAATCTGGGTTTATTGGGTTCCCTAGGGCTTTTGGCCCCAGTGCCACTGTACCTGCTGCACCATTCAAATCAAGTCCCTTTTAACTGCCAGGTAACTGCAATTGTGACTGCCTGTTTAGTAGTCAAATATAGCAATATTATGTGTTTAGAGGAGTTCTGACAACGTTTAGGCCCCGTGCTACTGCACCTGCTGCACCATTCAAATCATGACCCTGTTGTCTGCAAGGTAACTGTACTTGTGGCTGCCTGTTTAGTAGTAAAATATAGCATAGCTCTTGTATATTACCTTGCAATGTTTATTACAACATTTAGAATTTGATCATAATGACCAAATAGATTTAGTTGAAAAAATCAATCTGATAATGCCTACAAAATGCAAAGAAAGGTACTGAGGCGTGAATAGGAAAAGCCACAAATGTTCTAAGGGTAAATCATTTGCTTTACACAACTAAGTAATGAAAACCAAGCATTCCAGCATACTGTTAGAAGCTGTCTGCCTTTTCCTTGGGAAGAGATCTTATCTTGACTGTGAATGGGATTTATGCAGTGTGAACAGCTTTAGTAGTATCGTAACTGCATGCAGCCAGGGGAAGTTAACACAAAGAAAAAAGTTCCACACAAAAGTGAATGAACACAGTAGTTCGGCTATGGGAACTGATAAGAGCCCCCTTTTAAGATATATGAAATACAAGAGATTTCACCGCTGTGCAGGCGAAACCTAAAAACTGGTCTATCGTGTAGACTATCTTTTATAAAGTAAAGTATCGCCAAAGGGTAATTCATGGTAAGAAGGAGACATAGAGAGAGTACCCATGATTTGCAATACGCTTAATATAAGATCAGTAACAAAGCCATGAATTCCACATTGATGTCAAACAGCAGGTCCTCTTCTCCTGAGGGCACATTTGATTAAATAAGTGAATTTTCATAATAAAGGTGGTCCGTTAAAGTCGGCAAAAGAGAATGGATTAAGGCGAGGATGCAGGATCGCTTACTGATTAAGGCTGTATAGTACACACGGGAATATGAGGCACCTGTTATGCACCTTTAGGCTGTCCCTGGATTTCGTTGTGCCATGACCAAGAGTTGATGTTTGTTTAGGAAATGAGGCAAAAAAGCTTAAGGAACCAACAGTCTCTTTTGGCCATACCTTGTTGCATGCCTGTGGTTATTCCTTGAATAATCTTCAAGTGGTCCTAGGCACATGTGGAAGTGTCATGCAGTACTCACATTACTGAAGTTTGTCCTCCAAATAAAATATAACGATAAAGCATTTTCTAAACTATTCTGCAACTAAACATCGAATCCACTCCCATAGTTTATTTTTTTTAAAACATCAATGATACTAGGCAAACTTTTGCCACAGTTAAAGTTAGTCAAGTTTAAAACGCATTGGTGTGATGCCAGCTTACAAATGCAGTGTTATTACAAGCACTCCCTGAACCATTTTCAGTGTTTATGGTATTTATCTGTTGTAGGAAGCTGGCTCTGTATATACTATACCAAAGTAAGGTATAGTATGCACAGAGTCCAGGGAGTCCCCAGAGGTATAGCAGAGGCTAAATTAAGTAAGTACTAACAGCTCTCTTTGAGGTAGTGTGGGCGAGCAGTTAGGCTTATCCAGAGGGTGTGTTAATCATTTATTGTATTCACACTATCTAGGACTGATTACACACACTCAGAGACAGAATCCAGACCAATTAAGTAAGTATAAAAAAGGTATACTTATGTTTTATTTTAGAACCAAGTAGGACTTGGCACAGGTATGTTAAATATACTCTCAAATGCAAGACTGTTCAAGGAAATGCTCTTGTGGTTGAATTTGCAATTGTTACAGGTTTGTATCACTTTAAAATGCAGTTTAAATGCAGTCAGATTACTTTTTAGTTACTTTTGGACTACTTTGAGGACTGGAGGTGGTATGCCTAGATACCACACCTTAGAATCTCGCAATGAATAGTAAGTCCGACTTTTTATACTTTGCAATTGAGTTCTCCTTTCTCCATACAACAACAGGTCAACACTTAGAACATTTGTAGGCCCAAAAGCTCTTAACATGGGTTCCTATAGGGGAAAAGTGTTAGCGGTTTTCCAGGTAAGTACACGACTTACGTGTGGGAGTTTTGCGGGTTAGGACCAAGGTTCCCCAAGCTCTAGATGGGCACTCGAGTTGCATCACCAGCGGCACTGAGGCGGCTGGGTGCACAGTGCAGGGACCCAATATTAGCCAATGGGGCTAAGGGGGCCTTCGATTAGGGACTGCTGCCAAGCAGGCCACTTGGGTGTGGGAGCCAACCTCCTGGGGTTAAGGTCAGCACTGCTGGGGCCAACGACCAGCGCAAGTGCGGCACCAACAGCGGCACTGGGGTGGCCGGGTGCAGGGTGCAAAACGGGCGTTGGGGACCCTGTGCTTTTCTATGGAGACCTTCGGTTTTGCGAAGTTGCTGCAGGCTCGGGCAGGGAGATTTCCTGAAGGCAAACACCGGCTGGAGAGGTAAGTTGGGAACTTGAGGGATGCCTGAAAACCATCAGTTGGGCTACCCATGGCTGTGGGCCATCAGGTGCAGGGGTGTCTTCTGGCGCTGGGTTTTCTTACGATCTCCGGTCACAGTCGGAGGGACCCTTCAGGTGAAGGCTGCAGGCATTATCTTGAGGCTTGAGGAAGGTCAGGGATCACCAGATCCCAGGTCAGGATCACTGGGGAGACCTCCTTGTGGTGTAGGGCCACTCGGGCCGTGGGCGTCGGGTTCAGAATGGTACAGAATCACAGAGTCGTAAGAATCCGGATTCTGTGGTGAGTCTTTGGTTTGAGCAAATCCGGTGCTCACAGGAGACAGAGTCTGTAAGACAGTTGCAGGGCAGGTCCCCCAGGCTCTGGGCGTTGCTGGCTTCTGGACTAGCCTGGGTACTTGCTATAGGCAGGTCGTAGACAGGACAGGTCGGTAGGGCTGGGTCCAAGGCAGTTGGTGTCTTCTTCTTCCTGGGTCAGCACGGCTCTTCGGTCCTTCTTCTTTCTTCCTCGAATCTGAGGAGGCAAGGTTCAGGGTTGCCCCAAAATACTAAATTTAGGGACGTTAAAGGGTTGTGCAGGTTGGGTCCAATGGGTCCCTGCCTTGGGGTGAGTATACCCCCTATTATGCCACCCTCCAGTGGGAGGGGGCATGAGCCTCTCCCTAATTGGCTGAGTCCCCCCATCTTCAAGATGAAGGGGACTGAGATGTGTGCTTCACCTCGCCTTCCCCACCTGAGGGGTGAGGTTGGTAAAGGTGGGCACACCTCTCTTCCTTGCTTGGTATTTCCGCTGATTCTCCTGCCAAAAATGGGTCCAGAACCGGTGGGAGCCAGTTGCTGGGGGCAGCAAAAGGCAGGGACAGCTTCCAAAGATGGAAGACCTTTGAAGCTTCCCCTTTTGTGTACCCAGCCTATCCTGGGGGAGGAGTCATGACACCTCTGCCCAGGATGGCCTTTGTTTCTGGACACAGAGAGCGGAGGCTCTCTACCCAGGGGTTCAGAAACTTGTCTGGTGGTGGCAAATGGCGGGCAGCCATTCAGGAACCACACCAGGGCTGGTCAATTTTCTAAGACGCCCTATGAGTGCATTTTACATTACATCCAACACTGGCATCAGTGTGGGTTTAATGTTCTGAAACTTCCCAGTTTTTATTAAAGCCATTATGGAGATGTGGAGTTTGTAATGACCAACTCCCAGACCATATACTCTTTATGGCGTTACTACAATAGCAATGTCTAAGAATAGGCTTAGACACTCTAGGGGTACAGGGCTCATGCCACTGTAACCTCGCCTTAAAGGGGTGACTTACCTAGGCCTGAGGCAGTGGGTTGTAGGCATGGCACACAGGAATGTGTGCCATGTCGACTCTTCACTTTTCTCTGCACCAAAACACGCAGCCTGCAATTGCAGTGTGTGGGTGTTAAGGTACAGGGTCTCTAAGGGTGGCAGAATAGGTGCTGCAGCCCTTAGAGGCCTTCCCTGGTCACAGTGCCCTTGGTACCCATTGTACCTTTTACAAGGGGCTTACCTTTGGCCAGAGATGTGCCAATTGTGGGTACAAAGGTACAGTCTTGGGAAAAAACACAGGCCCTGGAAACCTGATTGGCAGTGACCCAGGACACATCAAGTCAGGTTGCATCAGATGTCAGGCAAACATTGGGGGGTAGCCATGCACAAAGGGGCACTTTCCTACATCTATAATCTATTTGTAATTGTTCTTGTATCATGGGCAAATCAAAGGTATTTTGGTACCAAAAAGCTTTTAAAAGGCAATTAAAAAAACAGAAGACATTCTATGAATTGGTTTCACATTACATTCTACTCTTCTTGAAACTTTTGATTAAACAGCTTAGGTGCCATGGTTTGTTAGTTTCTATGAAAAACTGAAATCACAAGAAACAGGTGTAGGAAAGTGCCCCTTTTTGCATGGTTACCCACCCCCACTTATTGCCTGATATCTTATGCACTTTGACTGAATGTGCACTGGGTCCCTGCCAATTAGGTTCCCTGTGCCTGTGCTCTTTCCCAAAACTGTACATTTGTTCCCACAATTGGCACTCCTCTGGTCCACATATAAGTCCCTTGTAAAAGGTACCACTGGTACCAAGGGACTTGTGACCAGAGAGGGTTTCTAAGGGCTGCAGCATGTATTGTGCCACTCGCAGAGGCCCCTCACCTAACACATACCCACTGCCATTGCAGACTGTGTGTTTTGGTGCCAGCAAAACCTAAAAGTCGACATGGCACACATCCCTGTGTGCCATGCCCACAAACACTGCATGTGGCATAGGTAAGTCACCTCTCTAGCTGGCCTACCATCCTTAAGGCAGGGGGCACTATACCACAGGTGAGGGCATAGCTGCATGAGCAATATGCTTCTACAGTGTCTAAGTCCATTCTTAGACATTGTAAGTGCAGTGAAGCCTTATTGAGTACATGGGCTGGGGGTTTGACATTACGAACTCCCCAGCTCCATGATGGCTTTACTGAATGCTAAGAAGTTTGATATCAAACTTCTCAGCACAATAAACCAACACTGATACCAGTGTTGGATTTATTGTAAAATGCACTCAGAGGGCATCTTAGAGATGCTGCCTGAAAAACAATCAACTCCCTTGTGTCCAGCTGACTGGTCTGCACCAGCATTCCACACACAGACATGTTTCTTACCCCCTGGGGTGGAGCCCTTGTGCTCTCATGGATCAGGGACAAAGGCTGCTTGGGGTGGAGTTGCTTCACACCTACCCCCAAGCAGGAACAGCATTCAGGGTGGTGAGCCTCAAAGGATTCCTGCCCTTTGATATGCTAGCCAGAGCATCTCCAGCTAGTGGAGATGCCCGTCCCCGGACCAAGCCTCACTTTTTGCAGCACAGTCAGCTGGAAAATTAGTAGTCAGGAGAGTTGTGCCCCTCTCTGCCAGGACCACCCATAAGGAGCCCTGGACCGAGGTGACCCCCTCCTTAGAAAATCCTCCATCTTGAATGGAAGGAATTTAGCCACCCAGGTTAGGTAATGCCCCCTCTCCAAAGGAAGGGGATATACAAAGAGTGTAGTCACCTTAAAGGCAAGTAGCCCATTGGCTACCATCTGTCAGTACCTGTACACCCTTAAATTCAGTATTTAGGGGCACTCCTGAACCTTGATCCTTAGATTCCTGCAACCTACGAAGAAGGAACAATTTGAAGCTAAGTTTCTCCCTGCCTCCACCCCCCTCTTTGAAGCCCTTCACTTCTCTATTGAAATAGCCCCTAGAAAAACTTTTAGAGGCATGCTACTCTACCGCCCCCCTAGTGCCAGATGCACGTTTGTACAAAACCTGGATGGGCTCTTAGAACCCACTCTTGCCAGTAATGAGTTTAGCATCCTTGGAGATTTTAATGTCTATTTAGAAGACCCGGAAGACAAGGAAACTGCCATGCTTCTGGAGACATTGGGAGCCTTGGGCCTTTCTCAGATGGTTCACTCTTCCACCCATGAGGCAGGACATACGTTGGATGGGATCTTTACTTCTATGCTAGGGCTTGCGCAAAATGAAATTCTGCCTCTGACATGGACAGATCACTTTTTAGTTAGATTTGACCTTGCAATTCCTATAGCTCAGCCAGTCCAGAAAACAAAAACGCGCCCCACGACCTATATCGCGTGGAATAAGGTAGAACCAGCTCTGCTGCAGGCTTGGTTGGAGGAGACACGTCCTCAACTCAACCTAGCTTCAGATTTAGATGCTATTAAATACACTGATTGGCTTAATAAAGCTATCAAAGCCTCAGTGCCTACGGGGAAAACATCTGGGAACCGGAGTACACCTTCGGCACCATGGTTCTCCGACACCCTGCGCAAGGAAAAACAAATGTGTCACAGAACAGAAAAGCGCTGGAGAACAAACTATAATACAGCAGATAAAGAGTTGTATAAGACAATTTTAAGTCATTATAAAAACTCACTTGAAACTGCAAAAAGAGCTTATTTTACCAAACAAATTGAGAAAGCTAAAAACACCTCCAAGGAGTTGTTTAGGACAGTAAACAAGTTAACGTCCCTACCGAAGTCAGAAGTAATAAAATGTGACCAAAACTTTTGTGATCTGGTCGCATCAGCTTTTAAAACTAAAGTTATGGATATCTATGATGCTTTCTCAGCTACGCCCTTTCATAGTACGATATTTTCTCCCCTTGGGGATGAAATTAGGAGGAACCACTTTAGTTTTTTCTCCACTATTTCCTCTGATGTAGTGGTCAAGCATATATTAGAAGCCAAATCCGGCTCACCAACAGACCCCTGTCCACCTGAGGTCCTAAAAAAGATTGTGGAGGTAGTAAGTCCCAAACTGACTCAGATTTTTAATACCATGTTCAGCTCGGGCACCTTCCCATCTGTATGGAAAGATTGTTCTATTCTCCCTTTGTTGAAGAAACCTAATCTAGATGTGGCTAATCCAGCGAATTATCGTCCTATTACCCGTCTACCCCTTCCGGCTAAAATAGTCGAAAAGATTACGAATAAGCAATTATCTTGTTTCATCCTAGACAATGAATTGCTCGACCACTCTCAGTATGGATTCCGACAGGAGCATAGTACCGAAACTGCCATGATCAATGCTACTGAGGAGATCAGAGCAGTGATGGACAGAGGGGGGACAGCCGCCCTGATCCTCCTCGATTTATCAGCCGCATTTGATACGGTGGACCACATCTTATTACAGAAGCGGCTGGAATCGGTGGGGGTACAAGGAATGGCACTGACTTTACTAGCCTCCTTTCTGAAGGAAAGGAGACTAACAGTCACGATGGGCAGTTTTCAATCGGAACCATACGTTTTGCCCTGTGGAGTCCCTCAGGGATCCTCCCTGAGTCCAACTCTTTTTAATATTTATGTTACGGAACTTGCCTCCTTGATTCGAAATTTTGGCTTTTCCTTGACGTCTTATGCGGACGACACCCAGATAGTCGTGGCCGCATATAGGAAACAAGCCTCGCCCGCCCTGCAGTTTCAGAACTGCATGAGAGAGGTAAACAAATGGATGGGAACACATTGTCTGAAGCTAAATTCAGATAAGACCGAAGTTATTATCTTCGGTAATCTGCAACCTAGATGGGACAATCTCTGGTGGCCAACTGAGATGGGGGAAGCGCCCAAACCGGTACAAAAGACCAAAAATTTAGGAGTGTGGATTGACACTAAATTAACACTATCACATCAGACTAATGCTATTGTCTCTGCCTCCCATTTTCTGATAAAAAAGTTGAAGATAATCCTGCCATACATTCCAATAGATTCAAGAATGTCAGTGGTCACTGCACTGGTACAGTCTAAACTGGACTACTGCAATGGCCTCTATCTTGGGATGCAAAAGCAATACCAAAAAAAACTTCAGACAATCCAAAACACTGCCGCTCGGCTACTGGGCAACTTTTCCAAGTATGACTCAATGTCCAAGGAGATCCGAAGACTCCATTGGCTCCCGGTGGGTCAGCGAATCAAGTTCTAAGCCCTCTGCCTATCCTATAAGGCTTTGAATAACACAGGACCTGTTGCTCTTAGAAGACTTTTTGACTGGTATCAACCAACCAGACAGCTGCAATCCACAGGCGCAAGATTGATGAAAGTTCCAAAAATACGAACCACAGGCTGGGGAGGCCGAAGTTTATCTTACAGCACCGCAAAACTGTGGAATACACTGCCGATTGAGCTCAGGGGGGCCACCTCCCTCCTTACTTTTAGAAAGAAGTTAAAAACATGGTTATTCCAGAATTGATCTCCAGGTGATGAATACTGCATCCATAGCGCCAAGACACCTTCGGGTATTTGCGCGCTCTACAAGTCTCACTAACATAACATAAAATAACAAGGACGTAGAAGATGCCGTGCAGCAAAGCTTGAAGACGACGACTGACTTGGCCTCACTCCTATCGGCCTGTCTCCAGCATAAAGAGCCTGCAAAGACGTATACACCTGTCCCATGGCCAGCGACTTCCAGAAACCTGAGGAAGATTGCCCACTCTTCAACAAAGACCAGATCTCCCGAGGACAGCTGCCCTGTCCAGAAGAATCCAACTACAAGGACTCCGGATCCAGCTGGGACCGTGATTCCTGCCCACTCTGTATCCGACGCCCACGGCCCAAGTCTGAGTGGCTCACCTGTCCATTGAAGTCTCCCAAGCAATCCTGACCTCGACTCCATCAGTGGCTGACCTCTCCTGGACTCCACAAAGACGCTTGCAGCCTCTTCACGAAGGGTCCCCCTGACCACAACCGGCTCAGGTAAAGAAAATCCAAAACCAAAAGGCACCCCTTGCATCCTCAGCCCCCAACCTTAGTGAGCCCAGCCGGCGGTGCCCAAGCCTTCTCCAACATCCCAATTTACTTGTCTAGCCGGTGGTCACCTTAGTCCAGCCTCTTGGTCTGAGCCTGCAGTCTCTTTGTGCGACCAAGATCCACAATCACTTGCATTGGGCGCCCGAAGCTGATTTGCATCCGGCCGCCCCTGTGCCGCTGGTGGTGTTTGGTTGGTGCTGCTTTGTGGCCACCTGTGCTTGCTTTAACCCCGGGGCCTGTGCCCTGAAACCTAAGGTACTTACCTGCAAACGACACCTCTTGTGGGTGCCCCCAGTCTCCATTGACTAACATTGGGCCCAGTGACCTCGGCACCCGGCTGCCCCAGTGCCACTGGTGGCACAGTACCTACCTTGGTCTGACCCTTGCTCAGTGTTTGTCCAAACTCCCAAAGACTGGATGTGTAAGTCGAGTACTTATCTGTAACTGCATATAGCTGTTTTCCATCCATAGGATTGCATTACTGTCTATTGCACTAAGGGCCAGATGTACGACCCTTTTTTGCGGCCGCAAACGGGAGATCCTCGCATTTAGGACCACAAAAAATGGTAATGGCATATACAAATGCTATTTTGCGAGTCACTAACTCGCAAAATAGCATTTGCGACTCCCGCTATTAGGAAGGGGCGTCCCTTTCTAATAGCGAGTCACCATGCCATGTACGATTGTTTTGCGACCGCATTTGCAGCCGCAAAACACTTGCAGTTTACCACCTACTTCAAGTAGGTGGTAAACCACTCATAAAAGGGAAGGGGTCCCCAGGAGACCCCTTCCCTTTGTGAGTATGTGAGAAAAATATGTTTATGAGCAGGCAGTGGTCCCAGGGACCACTGCCTGCCTTAAAAAAATGAAACTGAAAAGTTTCATTTTTCTTTTTGAATGCATCCCGTTTTCCTTTAAGGAAAACAGGCTGCATGTAAAAAAAAGACTGCTTTATTTAAAAGCAGTCCCAGACATGGTTGTCTGCTGACCCCAGCAGGCCACCATCCTTGGGAGTGCAAGCCATTCCTAATGGGGTCACAAATTGCGTCTGCCTCATTAATATTCATGAGGCATGCAATTTGCGACCCCATTAGGAATCGCAAACAGTGTCTGAGACACTGTTGTACATCCCAATTTGCGAGTCGCAAATTGGTGGGTCGTACATCTGGCCCTAAATGCCTATCTCTTACATTTGCTAAGTTTGCTACTGTTTCATTGACTATGCCAAAGTGTTTTAATACTCTTGTAAAGTACTACTAGGTCCTTACAACACAATACCTACTGCATTTGAAAAGTACTGTATTCTTGAAACTGTTACTTACCTGCAACTGAGTTCCTCTTGGTTCTAAAAATAAAATACCAGAGTAATAACTTTTTATAAAAAACAATTGGTCTTGGATTCAGTCTTTGAGTGTGTGCAATAATTTCCTGCCTTAGTGTGTACAACAAATGCTTAACACAGACTGGATGTGTAAGTCGAGTACTTACCTGTAACTGCATATAGCTGTTTTCCATCCATAGGATTGCATTGCATTACTGCCTATTGCACTAAATGCCTATCTCTTACATTTGCTAAGTTTGCTACTGTTTGAGTGACTATGCCAAAGTGCTTTAATACTCTTGTAACGTACTACCACGTCCTTACAACACAATACCTACTGCATTTGAAAAGTACTGCTATTCTTGAAACTGTTACTTACCTGCAACTGAGTTTCTCTTGGTTCTAAAAATAAAATACCAGAGTAATAACTTTTTATAAAAAACTATTGGTCTTGGATTCAGTCTTTGAGTGTGTGCAATAATTTCTTGCCTGAGTGTGTACAACAAATGCTTAACACGGCCCTTTGATAAGCCTAACTGCTCGACCATGCTACCAGTTCCAGTTCCAGTTTGTTAAGCTTTATTCGACATATCATCATAAAAGCATTTTACAAAAAATATTCCATCATTTACAATAGAAAACATTATCGGAAGGTGCGATAAATACATATGTCGATTTTCGTTAAAACTGAACATTAATTTAAAAAAACCTCATTATTATAAAAGAATAAAATTCACACAGAGTTCACTGTCGGGGGATCACAACAAGGGTAGCTTCTTCATGTGAACCATTGGACACAGGAGAGACCAGCTACACAAGGTTGATAAAAATATTTGCAGGACTTCATCAATATTTACAATTAGGCATAAAAATGTCGTAATTACATTGACTTTGACCTTATTGCCCATGTCCACCCAAGATATTTTGCAATTGCAATTAGAATAGTGGGTGAGGTGCTAGTACATAGAATTCTTTCGGCTTCCGCACTCCTACTTGTGCCTAACAACTTGCATAAGGGTCTCAGCCAAACTCGACGAGGAGTTGCATAAGCTGGGCAGGCAAATAGCATGTGTGCAACTGATTCTTTGTGGGCCGGGCAAGTGGGACACTTGTTATCACTTGATTTAGACCACCTAGGCGTAAAAGATCTTAAGGGTAGCGAGCCCACCCTCAACTGAAAATACAGTTTCCTATCTAGTGGTTTTGTTATAATGTCCCAGTATGGTTCAAGGTAAGAGGTGTGCTTAAATTCTAAGAAGGTTCCTGTCAGTGTGGATGATTCGCTATATCTCATGGTGTTATAAGTGATCACCTCCCAATATTTTTCCTTTAGGTACTTTTTTGAAGGAAATCTCGCCGTTGTCGGATCTTCCCAGAGCATTTTCAAGCCAATGTCAACTAAAGTATCTCTAATACCCCTGAGCCATCTAATTTTATGGAAACTATCAGAATTGATTATGTCCAAGAAACCTGCGGCATATGGCTTTAATTCTGGTGTTGCCCACAACCTGCGCCAATATAGCACTGGGCGTAGTTTTACAATATCTGATATAAACTTTCTCCCTAGATCATAATGTAACGGACACGATGGCGTACTTAGGGGGAGATTAGTAATACTACATAAAAACCTATTCTCAGCTACACTAAGTTTAGATGCATTCGACCATGCTACCATAAACAGAGCTTTTAGTATTATCTACTTAAGCCTCTGTAAGCCTCTGGGGATCCACTGGACTCTGTGCACATTATACCTTACTTTGGTATAGTATATACAGAGCCAGCTTCCTACAACAGGCTCTTAGATTGTTGATTATTTTTATTTGTCCAGTCTCATTATTTGTGAACAATCCAACATGCACCAGTGTTTATTTGTTTTCTCAATTTACAGTATACCACTGTACATTATAAAACAAACTAATAAATCGATTACAGTTTCAACAGCAGTAATATTAACCATTCTGCTAAATACTGTGGTCTTTCAAATGAACGCTACCTTTATCATGTTTTTTCAGTCCAAGCTCAGGTTTGGTTGGATATTTGTGATATGCGCTATGTTCAACGATTAAGTCGCCATGAAACACACCAGGTTATTGTTTTCGAATAATATTTCACTCAAATTCCATAAGTAATTTAATATGTGATCTTTTTGGAAGCCGAGGTGACTGGATGCTTGGTTAACTATGTATTATGTGTTTATTGTGAACACAAACATTTTTGGAACCTGAATATTTTTAGATAGAAACGTAGGGCCTGAAGGTCCAATTCGACTTGTGCATGATGTGTTTTCTGTGCCCCGTAGGATGTAACAATCGCAGCAGCCTGCGCCCCTCCAGGTGGTGGTCGTAATCCAGTAACCCCGCGTTTCTTCAGACACTTCAGCATGCTGTGCCTGCCGACGCCATCTGAGCACAGCCTGAAGCAGATTTTTCAGGTCAGTAGCTGCATTAAAATGTCTGCGAGGACAAGGCGTCATCTCCTAAAAAAACCTAACAATAGAAATTGTGTCATCAATTTCAATGCATACTTTCCAAAGTTCCAAACCTTACTTAACATAATGAGTCTGCATCACACATCTGTAAAAGTTTTAGTGACAAACACCTAAGCACAAATCAAAAGGTAATGGATCCCGCCCCGCACTCCGTGGTAATCTGAAACTTGAGAGCACTTAGTGTAACAAGTGTATGGGCGTGCAGTGAGGTATCGCCCTCTGAGCCTGGACGTAAAAATGTAATAAGCACAGTTGCACTTCCCCACTGGGAAGTGTCCCTCAGGTGCACTGCCTGTGTCCAAATGGAATCAAATTAAATCAAAGTTCAGGTATAATAATTTTTAAGAACATTTTTTATTTTAGTTCACTATGATTTCTTTAATTTTCATGAATTAATCACATCATTCATGTAGAGACATTAAATCTGTTGCTGATGAAGCATTTAGAATAGGGTGCAAGTCATCCCCAATGCATTTCAGGCATGTCGAATGCCCTTCGTCAGGGGGTAAGCTACCTAAAAGAATCCAAGAAAAGCAAAAATGAAACGACTGGACCAGAGTGTGGGCATATCCCTTTCCCAGTGTTTCATGAAAGATACCAAGGTAAATAGTTGTGAGAAAGGGCCTTCTTTCTGCATGGTTGCCCCCACTTTTTGCTGAATTGCTGATGTACTTTGACTGAGTGTGCCCTGGGCTCCTGCTAATCAGGTACCCAGGGCCTATGTTCTTTCCCTAAAACTGCATTGAAGCCTAAACTCAATTGGCATCTCTGGCCACAGGTCAGTCCCTGGTAAATGGTGCCACAGGTACCCAGGGCACTGTGACCAGAGAAGGCCTCTAAGGGCTGCAGCACTTATTGTGCCACCCATAGAGGTCCTGTACCACTACACTCACACACTGCCTTTGCAGGCTGCGTGTTTTGGTGCAGAACAAAGTGAAGAGTCGACTTGGCACACATCTCTGTGTGCCATGCCTACAACCCACTGCCCTGGCATAGGTCAGTCACCCCTCTAGCTGGGTGCACTATACCAGTGGTGAGGGTGTTAGGTTTGAGATTCCCCTTCCCGTCGTGCACTTACACATGCTATGTTATGTTAGCAATATGTGGCTAAATAGACGCCATTTGTATTTACGTTATGCAACCCACTGAGTTATCCTCGCAACATGTAAGCTTTAGTTAGCTCGTGTGACTCCATTTTGTATTTCGCAATCACTGGAAGACTGCTTGGGCCGTGCCTGTACTAGGCCTTATTCTTCAAAATCTGTTTGCCTCGGCAACGCTGTATTTCGTTATTATTTCTCCTTTCTGTTCAAGGCTGTAACCCGACTTGCTAGTGAACTGATGTTCTTTCTTTGCATTCCAATCTCAATGTGTAGCTCTGCTCCCACGTTAGGAGACGCTGAGACTCGGCACAGTGGCCTTGGAGTACTGATAGTGCGCCCATCTGGCAGGTGTTAGCTCATCTCTCTGTGCCCCCTTTGTTCATGCCCGGCTCAAGCCGGTAACTTTCCATTAGAGGCGTGGCCGAAGTCTCCAGAAGGGTTTATTATGTATTAGCGTACCCTGGGGCGTCAGTCCCCTTGGCAGACATCTTAGGGTGAAGGTCTGACTGGGCTCCTCTGCAGAGTATATATTGAATAAAGTAAGTTTGTATTTCTCTACTGTCTGACCGACTCTTCATTTTGGGAAGGCATAGCAGGTGGTTGTGAAAGACCCGCGTGGCCTTAGAGGGCCACGCCCTTCAAGGGTACAGGTGCATGAGCCCTGTACCCCTACAGTGTCTAAGTCCATTCTTAGACATTGTAAGTGCAGTGCTGCCATTAAGAGTATATGGTGCTGGGAGATTGTCATTACGAACTCCACAGCACCATAATGGCTACACTAAAAACTGAGAAGTTTGGTATCAAACTTCTCAGCACATTAAACCCACACTGATGCCAGTGTGGGATTTAATGAAAAATGCACACAGAGGGCATCTTAGAGATGCCCCCTGAAAACTAACCTACCACTAGTGTCCAGGCTGAGTGGCTGCTTTCAGCTGCCACCACCAGACATGTTTCTGGACCCCTGGGTCAAGAGCCTGCTGCTCTCTGGGGCCTGAAACAATGCACATCCTGGGACGAGGTGCCAAGCCTCCTCCCCCAGGATGGGCAGGGTTCAAGAAGGGGAAGCTTCAAAGGCTTGCCACCTTTGTGAGCTTCCCCAGGCCACTTGCTGCTTTCAGCAACTGGTCCCCACTGGTTCTGACCCCCAATTTGGGTGGGAGAACCGGCGGGAAAAACAAGTGAGGAAGAGAGGTGTGCCCACCTCTGCCAACTCCACCCCTCAGGTGGGGAAGGCGAGGTGAAGCACAACTCTCAGTCCTCCCCCTCTTGAAGATGGGGGGACTCAGCCAACCAGGGACAGGCACATGCCCCCCTCCCACCGGAGGGTCGCATAATAGGGGGTGTACCCACCCCAGGGAAGGGACTCATTGGTCCCTGCCTTTTACCTACCTGTAACGCCCCTAAATCTAGTATTTAGGGGCACCCCTGAACCTTGCTTCCTCAGACAAGAACCTGCAACAAGAAAAGAAGAAGAAGGACCGAACAGCCGTGCCGAAGCTAACAAGAGGAAGACGCCCACTGACTTGGCCCCAGCCCTACCGGCCTGTCTCCGCCTCCAACCTGCTCCTGCGAAATCCTGGTGTGTCCTGCAGCCAGCAACCTTGAAAACCCCGGAGGACCTGCCTGCCTTCAAGCACAAAGACTTTGTCCCCTGGGAACACCGGATTTGTTCACCTGCAACCTCTGGCTCCGGCCGGACACGGCGAATCCGCCCCACTCTGCACCCGCCGTCCACGGCCCAAGCTCGAGAGGGCAAACACCACGAGGAGGTCACCCCGGCGATCGTGACCCCAGATCCGGCGACCCCTGACCTGCCTCAAGCCTCCAGCCGACGCCTGCAGCCTAAATCCAGAAGGCCCCCCTAACCGCGACCAGGAGCTGGTAAGAAGATCCAACCCCAAAAGGCACCCCTGCACCCGACGCCCCACAGCCTTGTGTGCCCAAACTGATGGTGCCTAACCTACTCCTAACTTCCCAACTTACCTCTCGAAGTGGTGGTCGCACCCAGAAGACCTTCGTCCCCAAGCCTGCAGTGTCTTTCCAAACCGGAGGTTCTCCATTGAAAACAACAGGGCGTCCGACGTCTAAACAGCACTCTGCACCCGGCCGCCCTAGTGCCATTGAGGGTGCACCTTTGGTGCTACTTTGTTTCCCCATTTGCCCTGAGCTAAAGTCCAGGAGCTTTGCTCCCACAGCCAAGTGGCCTGCTAGTCAGCAGCCACCAACCGGAGGCCCCCTATCCCCCATTGGATAACATTGGGCCTGTATCTACACTCCCCCCCCACACTCCCTGGTAGTCCACAGTTAACAGTGAGAGTCAAGTGCAGAAGGGGTATTTGGCCCATTTGCTCGAGATCCATAGTAGATCGGACCCTGGGTCATTAGGAGTAAAAGGCCTAACCCTCACGGTTGAGCCCAGTTGCTCTTGCGTGCCCCGTGGCCCTCTGAAAGGGGTTCTGACACCATGCAACACAATATTTCTCTTTGCCGCCCTGGCTGAAAGGCTGTGAGAACCCTGAAACAGTAATTAAATGGTAACTCCCAGATCCCTTTTAAAGCAAGGGATACTGTAGTGAGGAAGAAACACACATTCCTTATATATTTCTAGAAATAAGTTAAAAGCGGGGGGCTGTACTGAACACATTGCGATTCAGTTAATCCCAAAAATTTAATATTTTTTAATGTCCAGACCTCTACATTTTGTCTGGTTCATTGTAGAACCAAAATGCAGAGTGTGTTTTCCCTCTAAAGGCTCAGGAACTCGTAGGTAATTTCATGGTGTAAAAGTGTTAATTGTATCCTACATTTGAGGCATTCGTGCAGTCAGAACTTTGCAAAACTTTTCTCTTCAATACTTTCTGTCTTTTACACACTTAGAAAAGGTCTGGGATGGGCTTGATGAAGATTGGGAATAGTGCAATAATCTAACTGCCAAGATATCTAATAAAAACAAATGTATCCGTTCGCAAAGCCAACTGCGAGTAATGCAGAATACATGTTATGTGAGCACCACACAGAAGACTGTTCCAGTTACACCACTGCAGTAGAGAATCCTATCTGCGCTTATATGCGTATATGAGTAATGAAACTAAGAATTCTGAAATCTTGTTTAATTGCTCACAATTTGCAATATTGCTGCTCAGATGTGTTTTGCAACTATGAATTATGCGTGTGTTATGGGTTGTGCAAAATTCATGTAATTTGCTTTCGCTTAATTACTAAAAAGTTCAGTAAAATGACATGAAAATTGCGAATTTCTCCTTTCGCCTATGATCTTTGCAATAGCCCTCGAGCCATTGGCAGCGTGGGTGCGCGAAGACCCACTGGTAAAGGGATTGCAGGCACCCGGTGGCTGGGAGGCACACATTTCACTTTATGAAGACAACGTCCTTTTATATGTTTCTCAGCCAAACCATTCCATAAGCAAAATACCATAGGTCTTCGAGATGTTTGGGAGCTACTCTGGCTATAGTATAAACTGGTCCAAGTTGGTGATCTTCCCCTTGGCTGGAGGGGAACCCAGACTGCGCTGCAGCAGTAGTACACAATAGCTTCAAGTATTTGGGCATACATATTACCCGGGAACCACAAGACTTTCTCCGTCTGAATGTGTTTCCTCAGTTGGAAAGACTGCAGAGAGATGTAGCCCATTGGCGGACTTTGCCTCTTTCATTGTTGGGGAGGGCAGCCCTCTACAAAATGATGACTCTCCCACACCTACTGTATGTGTTCCAAAACACTCCATTTAAAATTCCACCGGAGACCTTCAGGAAAATAAACCAGGAGTTCCGTACATTACTATGGGACGGCTCTACTCTGAGAATAGCATTACTCAAATTGCAGAGGGGCGGTATATGAGGGAGGTCTGAGGGTTCCTGATACTCAGTTGTATTATTGGGCGACGCAGCTTTTGGTAGTGAATGACTGGATTTCTCAGATCAGCAGGAACTGGCTTACCAGATGGAAAGGTATGTGATGGACCAGGGACGGTATGAAGTCATCCTTTATCCAGAAATGGTGTGGGAGGTATGATCCCAAGCACTGGTAGAGCCCTCCGTTAGGCTCTCCATGTCCCCAGTACCAGCCTTCCAGACCCGGACAGCACAAAATGGTTGCTGCTGACCAGAGACACGATTCTGCCCTCCTGCTGCTAAGCCCAGCTTGCGCAGGGGAAGGCAGAACAATAGGCATCCTGTCACAGGGAGGTGTGACCACTTCCCAAACAGAATTTAGTGTATTGGGGCAGGGTGGGTGTGCTTGCCAGCGCCACTCGGTCTGCATAAGGGGCACATTTGGTGTCCCCATCCATAGTCCAGTTCAAACCAGTCCTGGGAGCCGTTGGCTCCTGCTCTGGCACAAAACTAGACAAAGGACATGGGCGTAACCTCCCCCCTGTCCAAACCCTCTCTTGGGAGGGTCCCCTGAATCATCCCAACCCTTTCCTAAGGGTACCTAAGGGCTTACCTGTGGGTGGGTCCCTAGATTCGTCATGGGACAAGATTCAATTCAGACACCACTTCTTCTTCTACCGTCTGGGCACTCTGGACTTCGTTATGGCCCGACTTCATCTCCCTTCCAGTCTGCTGCATTGTCTGTGCCTGTCACCATACAGGAACCTTCTAAGGCCTGTAGGCATCAAAGACACCTGAAGGAATCTCCATTGAAGTGAAGGAGTCACTTCCCTGCATTTGCAAGCACCGCAACTAAGCTGACCGGTCTGCTGATCCTGAGCTCCTACGGACTCCGAAAGCTTCGCAACACAGGTGGTAGTTCTCCACAGCTCTCGAGGCCTGCCCTGCCCTCTCACCAAGTTTGAGGCCAGTATCCATTGTGGGAGCCGCAGGAACCAAACCCCTGTGCACCACGCCAACTTGCAGTTGCAAAGGCTTGTTGGCTTCCTTCCAAGAAGATCTTTGGGCTCAAATTAGCCCCAATCTCGAGCATCTGCAGTGACCAGAATCTTTGGCCACACTGCATCGTTTGCATCGTGGCCTGCAACTTTTGGTGAGCTGCTTGAGGTCCTCTCGCGCCTCCAGTGCCTCCGGCCAGTGGGTCCATTCGAGGGTCACCTTTACTTCTTTTGGGCTCCTCTGATTGCTCAGGACCAGCCCTAACTCCCCTGCTTGTGATGAGTCCCCTGGACCTTGCTAGTTCCGACACTGCACTTTCCTCGACTTCTATGTGGGTTGCATTTGCCAAGGCTTGTTGCTGCACCCGCCGGACACCGACCCCTCAGCAATTGACATCCGACGTGGGACAGCTCGTGCACAGCTCCTGGTCTGCCTCAGCATCGCCTAGTCCTCACAGCTGCAGAGTCAAGATCCTCGTCAACTCTCCTGCAACTCCCGACATTGGTGGGCATTCGTCTTCCAGAGCACCTGGTCACTCCTGAGTGACATAGACTCTGTCCCCTCTGCTTGCATGTACCTCTCAACTAGAATCCACCTTTGGATTACACCGGACACTTTCTCCTTCGTCAGCAGCGGCATTTTCCTGAAGTCCTCCATTGGGTTTGGTGGCAGTTTCTGACACCACTTCACACCTATGCATCCGACTTCCCTGGTGTAGGTAATGTGAGTACTAGGGTATCCACGGGTGGGGTGGCTCTCCAACCTTCAGTCTTCCACGGGGTTTCTTCAGGGTCCACTGGGAAGGGTCCTTAATCTTTAAAAATCCAACCGCTACTTACACGTTGACTAGTACGGAGAACGCTGTTGTGTTCCCACACTGCACACAATTTTCGTGGGGTTCCTAGTTACTCACCTTGGGTGGTTCCTTGGGGGCCCGGCACTTCTATGTCCTCTAGACCTTGTCTTGACCCGAGTCATGGTTCGTATACCACTTTCTTAGTATATGGTTTGGTACCCCCCAGGGGTCCACTGTGTATTTCGTGCTATTTATGTTAGTTATGTTATGTTAGCATGTTTTGTATAGCGCACAGCTGCCTCAGCAAAGAGGCGTCCCAGCGCTGAAGCAGAACATGGGAGCTGGTAATCAGGAGAAGGCACTAGAGTGAGGGGAAAAGATGAGTTTTGATGGCCCTACGAAAGGCCATGTAGTTGTTCATGGCACGGATGGACACTGACAAAGCGTTCCAAAGCTTGGCAGCCAGTAAACGGAAGGAGCGCCCGCCCGATCGTGCCCTCCTCATACGAGGCACGGTCACCAGATGTTGTCCCATCGAGCGAAGTTGGCGTGAAGGAGAATAGAGTGAAAGCAAATTAGATAGAATGCCAGGAGAGGAAGATTTCAACATTTTGAATGCAATGCAAAGGTTCTTAAATTCCACTCGACTGGCAACAGGCAGCCAATATAGCCGACGAATTGCCCTAGAGGTGGGACAGGTTCGAGGGAGACCCAGAAGGGTTCTAGCCGCAGTGTTTTGAACTCGCTGTAGTCTCACGGTTTCGGTCTTGTTAACTCCTAAATACAGTGCATTGGCATAGTCCAGTCTTGACAAAATGGAGGCCTGGATAATCACTTGCCTGATGGACGGGTCGAAGAACCCAAGCAATGGTTTAAGCCCCCGAAGTATGCCAAAGCAAGTCCCTGCAACCTTCTTGGTTTGAAACTGAAAGCTGAGGGCCGAGTCGACCCAGACACCTAGATCTTTCACCACCTGCTTAGGGGTAGGTGCACAGCCCAGTATGGCCGGCCACCACCATTCCCCCCACAGCTCTTGATCTTTTCCTACCAACAGGACCTCTGACTTGCTAGAGTTCAATTGGAGACAGTTGGCAGTCATCCACTCGGCGACAGCTGTAAGATCGTCCTGAAACTTGGATGCTGCCCCCACGGTGTCGTCCGAGAGAGCGACTACCAGCTGTGTGTCATCAGCATATGACACGATGGTGAGTCCTCTGCTCCTCGCCAGTACCGCCAGAGGTTGAACATAAAGGTTAAAAAGCGTGGGGCTCAGCGCAGAGCCCTGAGGAACTCCTTGTTTGTTGGCATGGGTCGTGGAGACAAACGGAGAGGCTACAACCTGGAAGGTCCTATTGGAAAGAAAGGAAGCAAACCAAGCCAGGGCCGAGCCCACAACACCTGCCTCCTCCAACCTGCGCAGCAGGATCTGATGAGAGACCGTATCAAATGCGGCGCTGAGGTCTAAGAGAATCAGAGCAGACGTACGTCCCTCATCTAGAGCAAGCCTAAGATGTTCAATGACAGCCAGGAGAGCAGACTCCGTGCTGTGGCCTGAGCGGAAGCCATTCTGAGAGATGTCCAAGCAGTTGTTCAGAAATCTAGTAAGAATAGAGTTAATATGGGCCTCAGTAATCTTGGCGATCCTCGGGAGGAGAGAGATCGGGCGATAGTTTTCCAGTTTGGCAGCGTCCAGGGAAGGTTTCTTAAGCAGAGGAACCACCCTGGCTTGCTTCCAAGTGCTGGGAACGACCACACTAGACAAGGATTTGTTAATCACCTGGCTCAGAGGTGACAAGAGCACAGGCAGCGATCTCATGAACTGGTCAGGTTTAAGGGGGTCAGAAGGGGAGCCGGATTTAATCTTGTTACATAGAGACCGTAGCTCCTCCAGGGAGACCAGCGAGAAAGCAGCCAGTGTATGAGTAAGGAGTGGTCCCGGCACATGTTCAGGACTCATAGCGGTGTGAGTGAAGGTCTTATAAATGTTTTCCACCTTTTCGACAAAAAAGGTGGCAAGAGCCTCACACTGCTCATCTGATGATATATGAGACCCTGTAGGGGCCCCCGGCTGTTTCAACCCTTTCAGTATGGAAAAGATGGTTTTGGAGGGATTACCGCTGCTCCTAATTTCGCCGGCGAAATAAGCTGCCCGCGCTGTATGGATGGCCCTATGATAGTTTTTAATTGCTGCTTGATAACACTGCTTCTGCAATGGGTCATACTCCCGTCTCCACACCCGTTTACAGTGATTTCTATGCAAAGTATTGTGTGCATTGTGCATATCTCTGGGTAAGAGATATCTGTATGTGTTAGAGAGTATTATATGATAAATACATATTTTTATAAATACCTTGTGTGGTTCTTTTTTGCTTAATCTATACATATAAGATTGTGTTCTGGTAAAACAAGCTGCTTTACACTCCTTCTGGACTAAGCCTAAAGGCTGCTCTCCACAGCTACCACTTAGAGAGCTTTCTGTGGTTGTCTAAAGCCTCCTAAATCACCATTAGGGTTGTCTGGACTGGTGCAGGGTGTCCACTTACATAGGTGTACATCATATACCAGGCCAGCTTCTCACAACAGGTATAATATCTGGGATCCTTCTTGGCTTTGGGACAGAGCAATGACATAGATGATGGGCCATTGAATTCCCTGATGCGATGATGACTTTGTGTTTGACTGTAAAAGATGGTATTATATTCTTAATATGATGTATTATGATTGCATCTCCAAAAAGCTGTGTATGCTGTATGATACAAATCATCAAATGTGACATTCAGTCCTTTGTCCACAAAGTATGTCTATTCAGGTGTTGAATACCTTCGACAAGGTACCCTTGCTCTTTGATCTTTTGAGGGATTGTTTCTTTTGCTCTATACCACTTTCATCACTTGATTCAGTTTCTTCAGGTATAGTTGCTAGTATTCGATCAACTGATGTACTCCTTCTTAATCTTTCTTGTCCATAGGAGTGTAGCCATTCAGCACTGTGGTTGATACTCCTTATCCCAGTGCTTGTTTCTTCACCCAAGCCTTCTAGCTGTACTGATAGATTTTAAGTAATGTTTTCATTTTGAAGATCCGTCTCTGCTTCTATTTCATTAGAGACTTCAATGCCACTGTTGGTAACTTCATGCACTTGAATTTGTTTTTTGAATTGCAAATCTTCACCCCTTTCTTCTTCTTGCTGCCATTGTGGTGGCGGTGCCACTAGTCTGGGTGGTCTCTCAAGTGGTGGTGTAGCCACCAATGCTCTTCTTTCAGGATCAGAGACCACAATTGCCTCTTCTGGGTTTCTCATTTTCTTGGTGTGAGAAGCATGGATCCAATTTGGAACTCCAGCGCACTAAGCAGCAGTATTGGGCACAAGAATTATTTGGAAGGGACCTTTCCATCTCGGTTCCAAACGTGCTTCTTGATTACGACCCACTCACCTGGATTGAGGTTGTGGCACTGTTCTTGCTGTGGATATCTTGTGGCATCTGTAACCTGATAAGAGACAGAACGGACCACAACAGCCAATCCTTTGCAGTAATCGAGTATCATATCATCTGTGATGTGCAAAAGTGCATTTGCAAGTACAACAGGCAACCTCATCGCCCTGCCCATCATGATTTCATGCAACAATTAGCCAGTCTTTATACCAGGGATGCTCAAATACTCATCAATACCAAAGGCAATACATCTGGCCATTTCAGTGATGTTGAAGCACAAACATTTGCTAATCTTGACTTAATGGTCCTGTTGACCTGTTCAACTATTCCAGAAGCTTCAGGTCTGTTACTGCAATGTAATCTTTGCTCGATGTATATTGCTGTGCAATTCATCCTCAGGACCTCATTGTTGAAATGGGTCCCCCATCTGATTCCAGAGAAACCGGCATGCCATAATGTGGGATCAATTATCATAATAACTGCTTTGCTATAGTCTGGCTGTCCTTTTTTCTGTTTGGGTAGGCTTCCACCCATCTTGAAAAGTCACAGACTACGACCAGGATATACCTCAGCCTGTTGTAGGCAGGCATCTCGATAAAATCCATCTGCATTCTGTTGAAAGGACCACCTAATCCCCTGATGTGACTCAGTGTGACTTGTGTTACCTTTCCTGCATTCATTTGTTCGCATATTACACATCTGTGACAAACTTCTTCTGCTAACATTCTAATCTGGAATTAAACTAATTCTGAGGAAAAAGTCTGACCATGGCGTCCCTGCCTAAATGTGTGTATCCATGATAATACTATGTCATTGGGAGCAACAAACTGTCTGGCAACGCAGGTCTCCCATCAGCTGATATCCAAATGTCATTAGAGTTTTTCTCACAACCCACCTTGGCCCAACTATTCTGCTCTGCTTCTGAAACATTTTCCTGTACCCTTTTTAATTCATTCCAAGTATCAGTCACTATCATCAACAAGGTGAATGAAGTTTCCTCTTCTGACTCACGTGAAATTTCCATTAAATGTGCAGGCCAAAAATGCACAATACTGTGCTACTGAATCAGCATATCTATTTCTCATGGCAATGTAATCAATACCACTTTGATGAGCTGTTAACCACTGCAATTTCTTCAGGTGACTGCAAAGCTTCCAACAAATTTTTAACATGCATTCTATTTCTGATTTGATTTGATGGCATTTGCAGTGAGTCCAGATTTCTTTTAAGAATCTGGCTGAAAATAGAAGGACTCTCCATATGCCCTTGTGAGACACAACACCATGCTAATACTCTCTGCTGGAACACAAAGGAAAAAAAGGAATTTACTTTCTTCATGCAAAGGCACTGAAAAAAAGCCTGACACAAGTCAATCACTGTAAACCACACTGTAGTATATGGAATCTGAAACAATATTGTGCCTGGATTCAGTACCACAGTACAACAAGGGACCACTATTTCATTAATCTTTCTAAGATCCTGCACTATTCTGTATTTTCCATTGGGCTTCTGCAAACCTATAATCAGAGTTACATGGACTACCAATTAGTTGCCTCAAGATTCCTTTCTGTAACTTGTCCTCTATCACAGGCGTTATTCCTGCAATTGTTTCAGGAGTCAAATGGTATGGTGGTGTTCTGGGATATACTGCATTTGCCTTTACAGTATACTGGACTGGTTCTGCACCTTCAATTCATCTGATATATTTTCCTGTGAGATCTGAAACTTCTGTATTCACAGTGTCTCTCAAACCAGCAGATAGTTCTTTGTTAGGGGAAACATTCCTGCAGCTGTCTGTTGTTGAAAAATTCCACATTCTCATCATGAGTCTGAAAGGCTACACATCTGGTGTTAGGGTGACCAACTGTCATGGGTGCAAATTCAGGACAGTGAGAGTAAAAATTCAGGACAAAGGTTCAAAATTCAGGACACAAATTCGGGACAAAAGGAACATTTTACAGACACATCAGAGGAGGAAGCGCAATATTACATAAGTAAATAGACAACCAACACAAGCACAAGTCAAAATAAGTTTATATTAGGTTGAGAGAACCTTGCACTGCATCTGTTGTGTGCCTGAGTGAAACTTAAATACCTGCGTTTGCATATTGGATGCACCTGGGTAACATGCGCCAAAATGAAACCTCCACCCACCCCAGAGCTTGGCCCCTTTTGAGGTGACAGGAGCCCATAAACAAGAGCAGTTTGCAATGCCCTGGGCTCTGGCATGAGGAGGCCCAGCAAATGCTGTCACTGGTCCATTATCATTCTGTATGTGATAATTAGGCCGACATACAGAATGATAATGGGACGATGGCAGCCTGTACCAGGTCGGGGAGGGGCTGCTGCAGGACAATGATCACAGCAGGAGCGCGAGCTGACCCCTGCAGTGAGAGTTACAGAACTCTCAGGCTGCTTGCAGGTGGCAGCTCGCTCTAAAGTCCGAAATTACGGGCAAATGGCGTCCGTGATAGAATTCTTTACGGTCAACGGACAAGAGGCCCGAAATGTATGGGCGGTTGGGCACCCTATCTGGTGTGCAGTTAACAGGGGGCGCCTGGTGTATTAGGGAGTAAGGGGCATTGACCTGCCATTGATGGGAGAGGAGGAGTAAGGAGGAAAATCACCACATAGAGCAGCTCAACACTGGACTAGATGCAAACTAAAGAATCTGAAAGAGACACGTTAGTGACAGATTCCTTACCTTAGAATATCCCCAGGCGTCAGGCTGGATCCGGAAAGTTTTTGCGTAGCAGTACCCTTGCGCGTCGGTAGGCGGCGTCGTGCGGCTCCGCGTCCGTCGTTGGCGTCGTGATCGCCGGGATGACGTCGCGGGCAGTACTTAGACGCCGCCCCTGCGCGCTGACGTCAGTTCTTCTTTTTCCGCGCCAGTAAGCGCAGATCAGGGAAGAGCAGTGCCCTAGTCACTTTTTGACTATCTTTTTTGTGAATTTTTCACTGTTTCTTCAACGAGTCTTCACGACTCCTAAGGTGTCGTAGGGATGCCCGGCTTTAAGCCCTGCGAGGAATGTGGTCGCATGATGTCGATCACGGACCCGCACCTCGAGTGTCTCTTTTGTCTCGGCCGAGACCACGACACGAAGTCGTGCCCTGACTGCCGGAAACTTCATCCGAAGGCTTTGCGAGAGCGGTCTCGAAAGCTCCTCGAAGTCCGGCAGTCGGCTCCGCGCCGCACCAAGCCCCGGTCCCGGGAGAGGTCGAGGGCCGAACGCGGAGTCCCCGCCGTTCGTCGGAATCCAAGTCTTCGCGCTCCTCCGGTAAGTCGAAGCACAAGAAGTCTAAGCGGCGTCATCGCTCTAAGACTTCGCCTCGCCTGTCTCGCGACTCGGCTGAGGTCCCTGTCGGCACCGTCCCCGCGGCCCCAGACGTGCCTGTCGAGTTACCCCCGCATTACCCGTCCTACCCGGGTTCGGGGGTGACTCCGGCCGAAATACAGGAATTCCTGTCGGCCATGGCCCGCCTCTTCGGGCCTCAAGGTCCCTCCGGTGCGCCTTCGGGCCCCGCGGGCCCTGATGGGGTTGCTCCGGCGTCGCCGTCGACTCCGGTCCCGGCGTCGCCTGTCCCACCGGCCTTCATCCCGGCCTCGGCTCCGGCCCCGGCCTCGATCCCGGCTCCGGTGGTGCCGCAACCCCCATCGACGCCGGTTGACCTAACCACGCCTCCGCCTCCGCCCGATGTCCCCGGTGCCGTTCCCGACGCCGTCCGGGGCTCTGGGCGGCGTCGTTCCCGGTTCTCTCCGGGTCCGGACATGGAGCCGGACCGGCGTCGCCCGGCCGCCGGTTCCGGCGCCGATGAGACCTTGGGTCCCTGATGTCCCTCCTCCTCCATATTTTCAACCTGAGGAGGACCAGGAGAGCTGGGAGGGGTCTGAGGACCCTCTCACACAACAGTGCGGAGTTTGACCCGGACTGGGTTGAGGAACTTGGGGATGCCAGTGGTCTGGACACCTCCCCTGACTCTGGCATGCTGTCTCCTCCCGTGGCAACGGAGGAGGGGGCTAATTTTGCAACGGTGTTGCGTAGAGCTGCTGGAGCCTTAAATCTCCAGTTGCCTACAGTGGCCATCAGGACTAACATCCTGACTGAAGTGCTTCAGCCGGCGGCCTCCTCTTTGGAGACTGTGCTGCCGTTCAACGATGCACTCACTGACGTTCTTTTGGGTGCCTGGTCCAAACCCACCACAGGGGCTCCTGTGGATAGGAACGTGGCCCGACGCCATCGCCCTGCTCCGGGCGACCCCCTGTTTCTCTCCCAACACCCCACCCCTGAGAGCTTGGTTGTCCAAGCCTCTGCCTCCCAAACCGCCTTCCCTACCGCCCCTCCGGATAGGGAATCCAAGCGCCTGGATCACTTTGGGAAGAAGGCTTTCTCTTCCTCCAGTGCTGGCTTGCGGTCCGTTAATACCGCTTGCCTCTTGGGCCGATACACCCACTCCCTGTGGGATTCAGTGGCGACTGTTTTGCCGCAGTGCTCTGAGGAGGTCCAGACACTGCTTACCCGCGCCATTGCGGAAGGGCGTGATGCGGCTAAATATACCATCCGCTGTGGCCTTGATACCGCCGACTCGCTGGGCAGATCGCTTGCAACGACGGTGGCGCTGCGTCGCCACGCCTGGCTGAGAACCACTGGTTTTTCAGGGGATGTCCAGAATACACTCATGGACATGCCCTTTGATGGAGTCGGTCTTTTTGATTCAAAGGCAGACCATGCGCTGGAGCGTTTCAAGGACTCACGGGCTACTGCTAAGTCCCTGGGCCTTGCTGTTGTGCGCCCTCCGCTCACGTCTGCTTTTCGCCCCTTTCGTGGCCACGGAAGGGGCGCCCAGTCACGTCAACAGCCCGGCCAACGGCCCGCGCAGCAAGCGCCTTCGCGTGGCCGAAGACGTGGATACCGCCGTGGCGGTTCGGGCAACCAGCGTGCGGGTCAGGCCACCACCTCCAACCCGTCCGCGGCCTCCAAGCCCTCCTAGTCCCTCCTTTCAGGTGCACAGCACGCCAGTCGGGGAGCAGGGTCCGCCATCACCTTCACCACTGGCGTCCCATCACCTCGGACAGGTGGGTCTTGGACATTGTCCGAAGGGGCTACTCCCTCCCCTTCGAGACCACCCCCCAGCCATGCCACCTCAATTCCACCGCATGTCAGGGGATCACTTGGTGCTTCTACAGAAGGAAGTCACGGCCCTCTTGGCCAAGAGGGCCATCGAGCATGTTCCGACCCCAGAAGTAGGGCGTGGTTGCTACTCCCACTACTTTCTGGTGCCCAAAAGGACAAGGAGGACATGCGTCCTATCTTGGACCTCCGGAACGTCAATCGCTTCCTCCGGAAGGAGAAGTTCAAGATGCTCACCCTAGCTCAGGTCTTGACTGCCCTCGACCCCGGAGACTGGTTGGTAGCGTTGGACTTGCAGGACGCCTATTTCCACATCCCCGTCCTGCCGGCCCACCGGCGTTACCTTCGGTTCACGGTAGGCTTCGAGCATTTTCAGTTCACCGTGCTCCCCTTTGGCCTTACCAGTGCCCCTCGGGTGTTCACGAAAGTGATGGCGGTGGTCGCAGCTCATCTGCGCCGGGCAGGGGTTTCAGTCTTCCCCTACCTCGACGACTGGCTGCTGAAGGCGGGCTCGTCCCAGGCAGTCGTCTCCCACCTCCAGACTACGGCCGAACTCCTGCACTCGCTGGGGTTCTCCATCTATGTGCCGAAGTCGCATCTGATTCCTTCTCCACAGCTCCTTTTCATCGGAGCAGTTCTGGACACGTCGCAGTTTCGGGCCTATCCTCCCGAACGGCGAGTCCGGGATATTCAGGCTATGATTCCGATCTTTCAGCCTTTATCCTGGGTTTCGGTACGGATGACCCTGAGGCTGCTGGGCCTCATGGCCTCCTGCATCCTGCTGGTCAATCATGCCAGATGGCATATGTGGGCTCTGCAGTGGGACCTGAAGTTCCAGTGGGCGCAGCACCAGGGCAACCTGTCCGATCACGTCCAGATCTCGGAGGGGACTGCAAAACAGTTGCAGTGGTGGCTTTCGAACCGGCAATGGGTCATGGGCAGATCCCTCTCCCTTCCCCAGCCAGAGCACACAGTTGTGACGGACGCGTCCCTTCTGGGATGGGGCGGTCACATGGGAGAGGCGGAGATCAGAGGCCTCTGGTCTCCGGCGGAGTCCCGGCTCCATATCAACCTTCTGGAGCTCCGGGCGATCCGACTTGCACTGAAGGCATTCCTTCCCTCTGTCAAAGGGAAGGTAGTGCAGGTGTTCACCGACAACACCACCGCCATGTGGTACTGCAACAAACAGGGGCGGGGTGGGGTCGTGGACCCTTTGTCAGGAGGCTCTGCGCCTCTGGACATGGCTGGAACATCAGGGCATGTTCCTGATGGTTCAACACCTGGCAGGTTCCCTGAACGCCAGGGCGGACGAACTCAGCCGCAGGTGCATGATGGATCACGAATGGCGTCTTCACTCGGAAGTGGCGCAAGGACTCTTTCTACAGTGGGGAGAGCCTTGGTTAGATCTATTCGCCACCGAAGAGAACGCGCAATGTCATCAGTTCTGCGCGTTGGAATTTCCAAGGCGGCACTCGCTCCGGCGACGCTTTTCGTCACGAGTGGAGTTGCGGTCTATTGTACGCCTTTCCGCCTATACCACTTCTACCCAGAGTGTTGAAGAAGATTCGGCACGACCGGGCCCAAGTCATTCTTGTGGCTCCGGACTGGGCTCGAAGAGTTTGGTATCCCGAGCTACTCAGTATGAGCGTAGATCCCCCGATCCGTCTGCCTCTTCGGGAGGATCTTCTGTCGCAGCAGCAGGGGACGGTCCTCCACCCGAACCTGTCCAGTCTACACCTGCTTGCGTGGAGATTGAGCGGCGGCAGTTGATTCCTTTCGACTTGCCTCCCGAAGTTTGTGATGTGATTCTGGCAGCCGGGCGTCCCTCCACTAAGGTGGTATACGCCTGCAGGTGGAACAAATTTGTGGCATGGTGCACAGCAAAGGCTGTGAACCCCCTTTCTGAGGTCCTTCTGTTCCTTCTTTCTCTGGCCCAACAGGGTTCTGCCCTGGGTACCATCAAGGGTTATCTCTGTGCTATCTCGGCCTTCCTCAGGCTCCCTGATCAGCCCTCCCTTTTCAAGTCCCCTGTTGTTAACAGGTTCTTAAAAGGCATTACACACCTCTTTCCTCCTGTTCCATTTGTGATGCCTCAGTGGGACTTGAACTTGGTTCTTACCTTTCTTATGTGCGCTCCCTTTGAGCCTCTACATAACTGTCCTCTTCGTCTTCTGACTCTGAAGACAGCCTTTCTGGTGGCCATCACCTCCGCTCGGCGGGTGAGTGAGCTCCAGGCTTTATCTTGCAAACCTCCCTTTCTGTCTGTTCATCCAGACAAGGTTGTTCTTCGGACGCGTCCGTCCTTCTTACCAAAGGTGGTTACTGCCTTCCACATTGGGCAGACCATCACTTTGCCTACCTTCTTTCCGCCTCCGCATCCTTCCAGAGAGGAAGAGAGGCTCCACCGTCTGGACCCAAACGTGCGCTCTCCTTCTATATCGACCGCACAAAACACTTCCGGGTGGATGACCAGCTCTTTGTTGGCTACGTGGGCGCCAAAAAGGTCGGGCGGTGCACAAACGAACCATCTCCCGCTGGGTTACCTTGTGCATCAAGACCTGCTATTCTTTGGCTAAGAAGGAGCCTCCTGTTGGGCTGCGTGCCCATTCCACCAGGGCAACGGCTGCTACCACGGCCTTGGGCCGCGGTGTTCCGCTGCCGGTTATCTGTCAGGCAGCTACGTGGGCCTCGCTGCACACGTTTACAAAACATTACTGCCTTGACAGTCAGGTCCGGAGGACGGCTTCTTTGGCCGTTCTGTCCTCCAGGACTTCCTTGTCTGATCTTTGTTCGCAGACCCACCACTGGGGTTGGTATTGCTGGGGTATCTATTCTAAGGTAAGGAATCTGTCACTAACGTGTCTCTTTCAGATGCACAAGTTACTAACTTGTGTAACGATATATCTGTAAGAGACAGTAGTTAGTGACAGATTCCTACCGCCCCACCCATCCTCCCCGTTCTGCGAACTGATTTCTAGGGTTAAGGACATCCCTTTCAGGGCCCTAGTATTTTTCAGACACCTATGTCAGCTTCTTGCATGGCTCTGCGTTCCTGGCGCGGAAACTCGTGTACAGAACTGACGTCAGCGCGCAGGCGGCGTCTAAGTACTGCCCGCGACGTCATCCCGGCGATCACGACGCCCGACGACGGACGCAGAGCCGCACGACGCCGCCTACCGACGCGCAAGGGTACTGCTACGCAAAAACTTTCCGGATCCAGCCTGACGCCTGGGGATATTCTAAGGTAAGGAATCTGTCACTAACTACTGTCTCTTACAGATATATCGTTACGCAAGTTAGTAACTTGTGCAGCAGGAACATATCTAGCTTTCCCTGGAGGGGAGGGCTCAGTGCGCATGTACGGGTGAGTACATTCTTGCCCTTAAGGCACAAACAAGCACAGTGATTTTCGGAGCATTGGCATGGCCAGTATTAACAGCGCTGCAGAGGTATGCCTTGGGGCGCTAATTGCTATGACTCAGGGAGGAGTCATGACAGCACCATGCTGGCAAAGAGCCGGGAGCAGGGCTGGCCGGTGAAATCTGCTTCAGAGTGGGTGAGGCTAAGGGAAATCTGGCATGGGGAGGGACTTAGCAGTGAGCTCCAAGAGCATTCAAGTGGAGGAGCACATTAAATGCCCGTGCAACAGAATTTATGGTGGAAAGACAGGGAGCTTATGCACTGCTGCTTATTTATGTGCCCCTGGGCCTCGACCACCTTTGGAGAAAACAGCACACATTTCTGGAGGTCAGGTCAGTTGTAGAAAACTTCAGATCAATTACTCCTCCTTCACCAGTACTGAGCGCTGAAAACTGTAGAGTGGCCCAGAGATCTCTCTTTTACTGCCAGGCCCACACACTGTAGGAGGATTGAACACGTCTGTACTGACACTAACTGAACTGGTGCCGCCTCTCTCTACTACTGCAGCTTGGCCTGCCTTTCCTTTCCTCAAGCACCCGTTGCCATGTCTCCTACGTGTGTACTGTACTCACCAGCCTGTAGCGAGTGACAACTGCTGTGCAGGTACAGGGTAAGCCATCAAATGAAAGCAAACAGGGTGTCAGACTCGTTAAACTAATCCACTTCGTTGCCTTCAGCACAAGACCCGGATTGCAGCTCTAAGATTGTGAAACTGGACAGCAGCAACCTCAGATAACAGGCCTGCTGACTGATTTGTAGCTGGATAATGAAAGTGCAGTAAATCAGAACCAGAAGCCTGCATATCAGAAGTGAATTTCTTGGGTACAGCTCAGACTGTGTGCCGGACCTGGAACAGCTGGTAATTCTTTGGGTCAGGAATTGTTTGTGTCCTATGTATGCTATAAAAGGGTGGCACCGCAGGTCTGGACCGGTGCACATTAGCAGACCTGTGTATGAGGCCTTGTATTGGAATACAAGTGTTTCAAATCAGGAAGGCAGTATGTAGGCAGAGCTTTTCATGGGTACATGGTGTGATCCTTCTATCTAATAGTAGCTTGTCCTGCAAATCAGGACTGAGTTGCTAGGGTAGGATCTAGGATATAGAGCTCTCAATGGAAGATTAAAAGATGATCAACCAGCTTCCTTAACATTCCGTGGGCCGATGGGGTCTTCCATTATAGACTTTACATTTATCCATTACGCCCATTTTTATTTATGTAAAAAGTATGCCATTATACCTAGAGCCGAGAGTGACCATGATCCTCAAAGGTTAGTCATCAGCATCAAGCATGATCATTGGGAGACTCACATAACGGCCAATAGTGGAAGACTGACCGCTGTAAATGGGAAAAGACTTATTTGGAACAATAAACTACAAATGAAGGCATCGAAACTGGAAACAACCATGACAGCCTGTACCGAGAAAGACAGGATTGTATTAAAGTCTGGTGACAACTGGTCGGATGCCTGGCAATCTATTCTAAAAAATATATTGTCTAGTCTTGTGGCAAGTATACAAGAGCCGTGATTAAATGTCAACGTAACAAAGAGTGCAAAATTAAGGGAATCAAAGAGAATCTATCGTAAGGAGATGCGTTATATCTTAAAACTTCCAATATCGAATGAGAGGAATATGAAAATACAAGACATAAAGAAAGTATTTAAGAATAGGAACTTACAGATAAAGCGGGATAGTGTGGATACCGCTTATGCTAAATTATATCATGCTATTTCGTCCAGGAATGAGCGAGCTTTTTGGTCCCTGGTGGGACATGGCACAAATTCGCATAAACAGCCAGATGATTTTTTTGTCTCAAGTCATAAGTGGGAAAATCATATCAAATATTTATACAAATCATCTGTTATAAGCGAATATATGACAACTAACGCGGATGGTTCATTTGCAGAAATAACTGAAGATGAAATTGTCAAATTAATAAAGAGTTCTCGCTCATCCAAGGCAGCAGGACCCAATGGTATCCCTATTGGCTTGATAAAATTTAACATAACGTTTTGGAGTGCGCTGTTAAAACAGTTGTTCCTACAGGTAATTAATTGCGGAATGATACCATCTTCCTGGAAAGGAGCGATCATTCATCCGATTTACAAGCGAGGGCCAAAAGAGGATCCGTCCAGCTATAGATTAATAGCGTTGCTGGATTTTGAAGGGAAACTGTTTGCGAAGCACCTCCAGAATAAATTGAGGGCATGGACGGAGGAAAAATCATTAATCCCAATAACGCAAACTGGATTTCGCTTAGGGTGTTCGACCCTGGATAACATTGTTTCACTGGCCATGATGGGAAAAAAGGCAAGCTTGCGGAAAATAACATTATACGCCTGCTTTGTGGACTATTCCACAGCATTGGACAAGGTCAACAGGCAAAGGTTGTGGAACAAATTAATAGCATGGGAGGTTGATTTAAACCATTTAAATTTTATTATTGCCCTGCACTCGGATACATGGGTCAGGGTGAAGCTGGCTCATGATAATACACTATCTCCAAAAATGGATACCACTAACGGTCTTAAACAAGGCTGTGTCCTTGCGCCTTTATTATTCTCCTTGTACATTGCAGATATCGACTCGATGTTATGTTCAGATATGGGTGTGGCACCTAAATTAGGAGACAAAAAAATACCATACCTAGCATATGCCGACGATTTAGTAATTTTATCCTTAACTCCTAATGGATTACAGCATCAACTGAACCAACTAGACATATACAACAAAATGAATGGTTTGATAGCTAACTTATCTAAAACACAAATTGTTACGTTTGGATGGTCTACACAATCAAAAACGTGGACTTTAGGAGACAATCCAATCGAGGTAGTGGACCAATATAACTACCTCGGCGTAACATTCGACAAAAAGTTATCATGGTTAAACCATACGGTCTGCAAACGTGTAAAATCTATAACTATTACAAAATCAATTGCGAGATTTATGAAACTACGGAGGGAATGCAATTATCCCATCTCTAAAAGCTTTACAGATGAAAGTGATTCCGTTTCTATTTTATGCATCCCCTGCCATGAACAAGAAAGTCATTTGTGATCTTGAAAAATGTTTCATGAAAAGCGTACGTACCATACTCCATTTACGACAGGCTACTCCACATTGTATGATACGGTTGGAATTTGGCCTAAAATCTTTGGAAATGCTGCATAAGATCAGTTGTGTTAACTACATTATCGATTGTGCTAAGGCCGATTCATGTACATTGAAACATCTAATAATGGAGGAACTCCGGAGTAATAAAGTAAGAGATCTGCAACTTTCTATTATAATGATGGAAATAGACTCTTATGAACTGCCTGATATTCAGGAGATGGGACGAATGACCAGGGATGTGCGGCAAAAACTAATAGGTAAAACATTAAAGCTGACACAGTGGAATTCAGATCGCCTACAAGCCGGGAAATATAAACACACAGACTTAATAATTGACACATATACCTTGCAGGCTCAAGGGTAGGAATGTGACCAGCTACATTAAATGGAAATACGTAAGGTTTAGACAACTCTATATTCCAATAGGGGAGTTTGAAGGGACTTGGAATAAGGCGCTTAAAGATACTCAGGGATGTCGGCTTTGTGGAACCGGCAAGGAAACTCTTGAACATTTAATATGCATCTGCCCGAGACTTTTGCCCACACGGAGGTTATATTTACGCCCCATGTTTAATAATGCCAAAATAAGAACAACTACAGAGGCTATACGTTATTGTTTTAGGCTCACAGGGGAAAGTGCAATTAGAAGGATGGTACAGTTTTTGGAACATGCTTATAAAACATTACTCGACTAGATGATTTTTATCGGCTCTGTATATAGATGCAAAGACAGGTATTACGACCTATGTATATCTTCTTTTTAGGATACTACGCATGGTAAATATGTGATTGTTTTTTTCTATTTTTATGCCTGCTTATTTTCTATTTATTGTAATCAAAGGATTAATGCAATAAAGTATTTTACTACTGCTAGGGTAGGGCTCAGTTTGTATAATTGTACTGCAATAGGATTACTGTGGATCAAAACTGAGGTACATTTTCAGGGGTTTTGTTTGGATCTCAGTACTGGAAAAACCGTGAGGAGGATTCGAGTGAAAGATTGAGGCACATTAGCAGACTTACGTGAGCGACGCAGAAGTGGGAGAGCAAGGAACACTGAACACCAGGATTGAGGTGTTTTGCCAGAGCTGTGTATGGCTTATGGTACTGGAAGGCCAGTGAGAGCTTCATGGGAAAATTGGTGGTGCCTCTAATTCGATTTGGAAAGTAATCCCCCTCATGTAGGGATGTTTTGTTTAAAATGTTTTTTTTTTAAAAACGTCTTTTCAATTCAGTTTAACAAAATCTTGTGCTTTCAACTTTTTTACCATTTGTGGCTGAACATCTGAAGTCTGGGTGGGGTCCCTTCACCAAATCCCTGACACTACTATAAAAAAAATAGCAAAACCTATCTGTGAAAAAAGGTTACTGTCTATTAGAAAAGAATCTGTTATTCTTCAACAGAATGAGTGAGTGAATGAATGCCCTTTGTAGTGCATAGGTGTGAACAAAACGTCTGCTTGGGGCAGCAAGAGTGTGGAGAGTAAAGAGGTAGGTTTTGAGTTTTAGTTTAAAGTGAAGGTGGTTGGACTCCGCGCCGAGGGTCCAAGTTTAGACAGTTCATAACAGGAGTTTTTGGAGTGAAAGTAAACTCCTTTGACTTTTAGTGCGCTGTGGGTATCTGGAAAAGGGTTTCATTTGATGAAAACGGGGACTGTCATGGGGTGTAGTGCTGTATGTTGTTACAAAAGTTATTCTAAGTACATCTCTTAGATGTGTTTGTGGGTGAGGCAAAGAGCTTTGTGATTGACTTTGGCACTGATGGTGAGCCAGTCGTATGCTCCCAGCTTTCGGCAGTTGAAGTACTGATGGAATTCACTTGACCTGGACTCCCTTCAACTGGTTTCACCATTAGCACTGCATCCCTCAACCGCTGCAGCCTGCCCTCTCACTTACATCAGCCCAAAGCCTCCACTCTGACAGAAGTATGACCTGCTGACTGGTTGGCGGTGATATCAAGCAATGCCCACTGGCCTCTCACATTCTCATTCGATGAGCATCAGCACTCGAGTGACTGTGAGTAAATCACTCCAGTACTGGCTGCCGCGTACTGCGCCGTCCCACTGGTGCCACTATGTTTGCCCATCTGCCAGACTCAGTGCCTTTCCTCCTTTGACTGCTCTCCACAACCCACATACCCAAAACAGTCAGCAACTGTGCTGAGACCAGACTACAACATTGGAAACCCACCCCAGTCCGCCAATGCCCACACTGTGCAGGGCCTGCCTCACCTACCAGACTAAAGGGCACATGAGAACCACGTGCCAGGCTAGACTACCGCACACAGACAACTGGTCACAGTGGAGGTTGGCCCATGCCGCGGTAGACAACCAGACTGAGAAGTTGACAGCCATTGCCAGAGGCACCATAACCCACCTCTGTGCCCTGCGGCCATTAGGTGCCAACCCACGTGGTTTTTGGCTGTGTCTGCCATCATTCCCAGTCTGAGAGAGACCCAGGCCAAGACCATACCATACATCATGGACAGGAAGACCGAAAGTATGGAGGGTCAGCCCTGACACAGGAGGGAGACGGTGATGGCAATGTTGCTAATTAGCACCACTTACACCATCATCATTCATTCAGGTATGGAGTTTGGAGAGGAAAGGGCTTGTTGTTACACTGTGCAGTATGCAGCTTGTTATCACTGCATGTTTCAAGAATTGTTTTATGTTTCTATTAGTTTTTCGGTATAATGAATACAATTATTTGCTAATTACATGTATAATAATTTAAAAAAGAAATTAGTATAAAAACTCTTTTTATCACGCTCTGTTAATCCTATGTCAAGCTTTGCTTCAAGGAAAAAGATAAATCTGAATTTTGAGAACTTGATCTCCTTTGAGGTAATAATTTTATATACATTTTTCTCATGAGTCATGAGCATCATTGGTAAAAAGAAACTGTTTAGTGTGTTTGTTCACTTAATACAGATCTGACCTTTTGTTATTTGTCGATGATTTTAGCTTCTGTTTTAGTTTATTCCTCTGACTATAAGGAAAAACTGCAGACTTGAGAAAAACTGCCATCTTTGTTGACTTGACTTAAGTAGGGCAGTCTGAATGTAGAGGATATATATTTTTTGGGGTGGAAGGACAGTGAAAGAGGGAAAGTCACACAATCAATGTAGGGTGGTATAGCTCTTCAGTTGTACCTCTTTAGTAGTCATATGCTTTATCAGCATGGAACTTACCATATTTCGATCCCCTTAAGGACACTTTATGAAATTGCTCCTATACACACTAATGCCATTAAGGACACACCGTGCTTCCTGTCATGCTGTGGGATTGCTACCACCAGTGAAAAGACAAAATGCTATGCTATACATGGATCTATATTTAGCCCTCTCGTTTTTATATTATTTGTGTGGTGCGCACACTGATACCAACTGTATTTGCCTTGAATAATTGATGCAGTAAAGAGGATGAGATACATTAACGGAAGGAAACATATTGTGTGTCTATTGAATGTTGGTGTGCCTGGCATGGTTATTGGGCATTTTGCAAACAAACCAATTTTATATTATGCCTGGGGTATTGTTTGTAGTATTTCAAATCTGTCTAGGGAATTTCTCTCCTCCTCATGTCTTCATCAGGCAGGCCTGGGCTTTCCAAAATGGAACCCAGGGTCCTCCATACAATGTACCATTGCAGGTTCACTCACTCACTGTACATTCACAGTACACTTTGGGTCCAGCACTGCTACCTCTATGCATTGTACCCTTACATGTACATATGCATTCACCACATGCACTCAGTCTGTGCGCACTGTTCAGTACTGAAGCTTTTCTGTCTTTAACCAGGGTGTGTTATTTACGAATACACACACTGCCAGCACACACACTCAATATGTGCCCACTGCACAACACTTCACCCTTCATATATTGTACTTTACACAAGCACACATACAGCCAGCAGAGGCTTTCCCTGTGCACGCACAGAACTACATCTCTCATGTGATGGATTCCTCTCAGACATACATACACACAGTACATGTACTAACCACACATATACTGCAATGTACTGCTCCACCCTTTTACTGTAGCCTTCCCAGCACAGCACTCCACATCTACCTGATGTTGGCCAAGGGTGAGTTAAGCACACAGCAGCAGAACCTTTTAAAATGTGTTTGAGCCTGTAGGCCTCACTTCAGTGACACAGGGTAAAAAATTGCTGTTCCCCACTACTGATCACTACATGGTATACTGCCACCACCGTGCTTGTGCTCCTTAACTGCTGGTGAAGGCGGTAACCTTCCACCACTGTAGGGGGAGCGCTTTGGGTGCCCCACCCGGTCCAACAAGACGGCAATCCGTGAGACAGGCCTATGTCCTTGTGCACAAGCATGATCCATGTTCGCCTATGACAAAAAAAAAAATTAGCATGAGGGAGCCATACAACAGTACAGTTGGGTACTCAGGGCAGATGACTGTTCCGTCTCACAACTACGAAGTATATTCAGCATGGTGATTAAGGCTGGGTTGGTACTTTTACTGTTTGTTAGAAGCCATCTTGCAAACAAAATGAATGCAACATTCTATACCTGATAGCTGAATGAGGGTTAATGAAGTTTAGCATGATATTTCTCGTGGCTGGTAATTATTAAAAATTAATGAAATTGTAAATAGTTAAGAGAACATGTTTATACTAGCTAGGCAATTAATGAAAACTAATGAAAGCGTTAACAGTTAAGAGAAAATGTTTATACTAGCTTTAAGAAACAGGAAACGAAAAAAAGAAGAAAGTGAAAAGGGAATCAAGATGGCACTAAGAACAAATCTTAGAACGGGGGGGGACATTCTGCTAAAATGCTTTTGAATACATGCTATTCGCATACTGTATGAGTATTCCATCCGTCAGAACAACAAGGAATCATAATAATGCTTGGCAATTTACTGCAAATAGTGACAAACTAATATCACCAAATTGTGACACAGTCAGTGATGAAGATAAACACTGGTGGTATCTATGACAATATGTAATGATTATTGTTTGAAATGTGTTAAATGTATGTCCTTGTTTCCTTTTAGTAAGAACCTTTTCTCATTGATATAGGCTATCTTAAATGGATTTTTAAATGACTTCCCACCAGCAGTGAAGCAAAGTGCAGCAAGTATAGTAGATGCTGCAGTTGAGATCTATAACCGAATGAGCATTGATCTTCTCCCAACTCCTGCAAAATCCCATTATGTTTTCAATTTGCGTGATTTGTCAAAATGTGTGCAAGGTAAGGTGTTGTCCTCCCACTGAACTTTTCCTACTTCATGGATGAGAATGCTGTGCTGTCCATACTAATTTTATAAAGATTTACTGCATGTGTCTTAAAAATACAATTCACAAAGCCTTTGAATACGGAAGAATATGGTTAATGTTGAGAAAAGTCACAAGTTATGCATGACTAAAATCCACATAATACATAAACAACATATATCCAAGATCCATGTTAAGTGTAACAAATGTCTTTGTAAATATACGCTGTGTGTATGTATTATGCATTTAATTAAGAAGTAGAATGTGCATATGTTTAGTGTTGGGTATCTGAAGGGTTCCACCCTAAGAAGAAGAGAACATCCAAAGTGTAGTCAAGGACAGGCAGGACAAACAAGTTTCACAATGAAAAAGGCAAACGTTTGGGCCATTCACAAATTGCTAGAAGTAGGTCTCCCATAATTTTAGAGCTCCTAAAATACCAATGAACTTCCCAGATAAATGTGGCGCAAGCAGTGCACCAATCAGTACGTATTTACTTGACGTGTAGAAAGCCATGGTGGTACCAGAATGTTGTTGTCAGAATGTTATTGGACATAAATATATTTTTTAAAGATATCATCCCACTAGATTTAATAATGGAAAATGAACATCCACTGGAACAATACGCTTGTAAGTGATACGTAGCACAAGATATTTATGTCAGATGATATTTTTCTATACAATATTCTAACATACAACTATTTGGAAAGAGATGTCATGAATCGTAAAACATTAATCTTTTAGTGAAAATCAACAAATTGTAATAAATATGTATGGGAAACATCCTTATCCTAATATATATGTTATGTATTTAGTTTATACATCATACGTGCATGATTGTCCTGAAATTAGCCACAATTTAAATGTGTAGGCTGCATATTCTAATGTCAAATGTATATGGAGTAAGTGAATGTCTACAGAAGCCTTTACTAGTAAAGACTGGGAAGGCACTAATCCAGTTAGTACATGTACTGATAATAAAGTTCAACACCTGGGGTAGTAAGGCCACCCTGCTCATAGGGCAATCTTACTGTTTCCCAGAGGAGCCAAGCCTGTTTACCTGCCCACACCAAGGAGGACAGGAGTGATTGGAGTGTTTTGAAAAAACGTTGTGTGAGCGGAATCGCTCTGTTGCAGGACAGGTATGGTAGTATGATCATTTTGATCAGCGCAATCCTACCCATCAGAGAGATCATTAGGTCATTCCATTTTCCATATTTGGGCCTATATTTTCTCAATGGCAACACCATAGTTTTCTGTGAGTATCGTGGCCCTGTCTGTATTAATCTATATGGCTAGGTATTTTAAAGAGAATGTGGACCAAGTCAGGTGGAAGTTAAGCATATTCGTCCGTGTGGCCAGCGTTTGCAGCAAAATGGTTGACTTGTACCAGACAATGCTTTGAATAATATGAACTCCCTGATGACAGGGTCAAGATTTTGGACAGGGTTACACAGATAGAGTGTAATGTCATCCGCATACAAGGATATGATGATATTGTGCGGGGAAATGGTGAGGCGCCTGTGTCTGTGCAAATGTTGGGTAATGCAGGCTCGGAGCGCTACCACCAGGGCATACAGTAGAGGGGATAGTGGAGATTCCTGACAGGTGCCTCTCGCTATGGATATTGGGTTGGAAAGCAGTCTGTTGAGGCGGGATCTTGTTGTGGGGTTCCTGTATAAAGGGTGGACTTGGTTGGGAAAGGTGGGCGGTATCCCCACACGGGTCAAAACGGCAAATAGGTAAGGCCATTCCAAGGAGTCGAAGACCTTTGTGGCATCTAAAAATAGCACTGCTGCCTCCTCATCTGGGTTTAGTTGTTGCAACAAAGCAAAGAGTTTACTGAGGTTGTGAGCAGTGGAGTGGCCCAGGATAAAGCCTGCCTGGTCTGGGAGGACCAGGTCAGAGAAGAGCACGAGCAGGCGATCAGCCAGGATTTTAGTTAGTAATCTGCATCCATATTGATGATGGTCTATAGGTGTCTGTGCTTGTTGATGGTTTATCCGGTTTTAGAAGGGTAATAAGAACAGTCTCATTAAATGAAAGGGGAAGTGTGCCTTTTTCCAACATATACTTCGAGAAGTTGGGGGCTACTAATTTTGAGAATGGCTTATAGAATTCCTAGGGGAACCCATCATTGCCTGGGCCTTACATTTGGCCAGTTCTGCAATAACCATTGTGATTTTTTTAAGCGTGAGTGGTGAGTCCAGGAATAGGCAATGGGGTACCTCAATCCACACCAATGGGATATGCTCAAAGTTTGTGACAAATTCCTTCCCTGTTCTTGAGGTGTGGGATTTGAAGAGCTTAAAGCAATAATCAACAAATTCTGCCAGAAGGCTATCTGCGTCATATAATGCATTGCCACCATCGTCCATAATATGCAGTATCTCCTGTGACTGTTGTGCCGGGCGAGTCAGCAGAGCAAAGGTTCTACCTGGCCGGTCAGCCTCACCTTGTGCCTTGGCTTAAGCATATTTGTATAGGTGTCTAACATCCATTTCTGCATCTTCTGTAAATTTTGATGTTTTGGCCTGTGTCTGATAGAGACATCTAGCAGCAGATTCCTTAACTTTTCAATTCTCTCCAGGCGTTAGACTGGATCTGGAAATTTTTCAGCAGTCTCTCTGTGCACCGGGGAACGGCGCCTGACGACACCATCATGACGTCGACTCCGGTTGTGACATCAGTGGAGTCATATAAGTCCCCTTTGGATGTCAGTTTCTTCTTTTCTGCGCTGCAATGCAGATCCGGAGAAGCGATTCCTCAGGCCATTTTTCCCAGCCTACTTCAACAGTTTTTGTCGGTTGGGAACAGAGTGCCATTTTTCCCATGTCGTCAGGCTTTAAGCCTTGTGGGTCTTGTACTCGACAAATGTCGACTACAGACCCACATTCAGTTTGTATGTGGCGTTTGGAAGAACACCACAACTGCCAGAGGCTGAAGCCGAAAGGCGCTCAAGGAACGCCGTATGAAAGTCCTGGCGGCGCGTCTTCCGCAGTTCACAGAGACTTCACGCCTCGGTCTTCATCTTCGAAAATGGAGGTCCATTCATGGGGCCGTTCCAGGAGCCGAAGGCGATCTCGGCGTCGCTCTCCAGTGACGTCTAAAGGTAAGCGCTGGAGATTCTGTCTCCCACGGCTCCTCCTGTTCGCCGGATGAGGTGGCCGTACACGACTCCACCCCACTTCTTCCTGTCTTTCCGTGAGCTGGGGCATCAATGGCCCAGATGAGGGAGTACTATAATTCTCTACATCTCATCCTTGGGCCCCCGCCTTTCTCTGGAGCGCCCTCGGGTCCCAAGGAGGTGAGTGGAGCTACGCCGGTGGGTTCGCCCTCGGTGGTGCCATCTGAGTCATTGGGTCGATGCCAGTCGGCTGACTCCGCTTCGGCACCAGTGCACAGCCCTTCAGGGACTCCACCTTCGGAGTCCATTCTTGATCAGCCAACTTCGGCATTGACGTCTGCGGCACCTATCGAAGTCACTCCTCCTCTTCCTATAAACGTCGAAGCATCGCCTTCTCGGCGTCGATCGACATCAGGTGCAGAGTGAATAGAGCAAACTGAGGGGAATGTGGCATTTTCACTTCTTTCTCGTGGTGAGACTTCTGGGAATCACCTTGTGGAGGGTGATACAAGGGAGTCTGGGCCATTTCAAGCCATTTCAGAGATTATTCCACCTCAAGTGGAGGAGAGTTGGATATCTGCACTTGGTGAGGCTAGTGAGCTGGAGTCTTCCTCATCCTTGGGGCTACTTTCCCCTCCTAGTCTCGCTACTGAGCAAGTTCCACCTTTGCTGATATGTTGAGGATATGTTGAGGAGAGTAGCTGCAGTTTTGGAATTGTCACTGCCTATGGTGGAGAAGTCTTTATCAAGGTCAAAAGAGGGAAGAACCTGTTCTTCCATACAGTGAGGTCTTTTCGACATATTGTTGGGAACTTGGGCCAAACCTGATACAAAGCTCTTGGTGGACCATGCTATATCTCACAGGCACCTGCCTGCTTCTGGAGACCCAGTTTGTCTCCGACGGGCATCGTACCACTAGTAGTCTGTAGTAGTCTGGTAGTTCAGGCTGCTACAGCTTCACAGGATACGGATTCTTCGCCTAAGACTCCATTGAATAGAGAGTCTAAGAGTCAAGATGGATGTGGCAAGCACATCTTTTCTTCTGCTAGTTTTCCTTGAAGGTCCACAAACACGCCTTGTGCTCTTGGGCGTTTTTCCCACACTTTGTGGGATTCTTTGCAGACTATGTTGCCATCACTTCCGGATAACCTCCATTCTGATAATGAGCGGCTGATTAGAGATGGCCAGCAAGCAGCTAAGCCATGGCATCTTCGGTGGCATTACGGCGTCATGCATGGTTAAGAACTTCAGGTTTTTTGGAGGCTGTCAAGGTCCCTTTGGTCAATATGCCCTTTGACGGCGTCCATCTTTTTGGGGCTCAGGCCGACTCTGCATTAAGGCGCTTCCGTGATAGGGGAAGTGATACATATTCTTAATTCCTCTTTCTCTGTTTATATGTTCTTTAGTTGTCCCTATACTTGGTTGTATAGGTGATACAGGATTTTAATTTTTTCGAAGGACTAGCCTTATTAGGGCATTGGCATGTCTACCTTTTGGTTACACGAGATTGGTGTTCCTGCGAGTAGCAGATGTTATTATTTAAATACTGTCTTTACCAGTTTGTGTGGTAAAGGATGCCTGATGTATGCTTTTCCTTTTTCTTTTTCCTCTGAAAATGGCCTTCATGCTCAAGAGGTCATTTTCAGGGGATGTGTCTTCCGGTTAGGGAGTTTACGTTTTGACATGCTTCTTCAAAGCAGTTCGGTATGCATTGCTGTTCACTTACAGCGTTTCTTGTAGAGCATGTGTGAGAAGTTGGCCTGGTATATGCTGTCCACTAGTTAAAGTGGGCACCTTGTACCAGTCCAAGCAACCCTTATGGTGATTAGGTCAAAGATAACCTTTATTGAAAGCTATACTAGTGGTAGCTATGGAGAGCAGCCTTCAGGCTAAGTCTTGAAGGAATGTTAAGCACCTTGTTTTACCAGAATGGAACCTTATAGTATTGGTTAAATGAAAGGAAACCACACAGTAGTTATAAAAATATGTATTTATTATATATAACACTCTCTAGTATCCTCTACACGAGGATAGAACACAAATCAAATAATACAGTTGCAAAGAATCAAACGGAAGTAGCACAATCCACATTGGACTCCTGGGGGAGACCAAACCATATACTAAATAAGTGGTATAAGAACTCCGACTCGGGACTAGACCTAGTCTAGAAGGTGTAGAATCGCTGGGACCCCAAGGGACCACCAGAGGTGAGTGAGTAGGGACCCCACGGAGGACGGCTGCAGAGTGAGTACACGACCGCGTGCTCCGTACAATTCAATGGGAAAGTTGCGGTTGGAAAATCCGAGATTAAGGACCCTTCCCAGCAGATTACGAAGACAACCCTCGGAACTTAAGAGTTTGAAGAGCCACCCCACCTGTGGATACCTTTGTACCAGAGTTACCTATCCCAGAGGAGCCGGGTGCATAGGCACGAAGTGGCGTTGGAAACCCTTGTCGTTCTCTATGGATGTCGACAAAGAAATGCTGCTGCTGCAAGTACGAAAAGTGTCCGGTGGAATCCAAACGTGGATTCTAGATGAGAAGAACCTGAAAGCAGAGGGGACAGAGTCTGGGTCACTTTGGAGTGACCAGGGGTTCGGTAGACAAATGCCCACCGATGTCGGGTGCTTCAGGTGTGTTGACGGTGATCTTGACTCTTCAGCTGGAAGGACCCGGAGACGTCTAGGACGGCCAGGAGCCGGTGGTGAGCTGTACCACGATGGATGTCGAGTGCTGAGGGGTCAGTGTCCGGCGGGAGCACCAACAAGCCTTAAGCAACGGCAAACAACATAGATGGTCAAATTCGATGTCGATCTGGCCCAGCAAGGACCAGGAGACCCACCACAGCAAGGGGAGTCAGGGCAGGCCTGGAGCAACCAGGGGAGCCCAAATAAAGTAAAGTTGACCCTCAAGTGGACCCACAGGCCGAAGGCACAGGAGTCGCGAGGGGACCTCAGGCGGTTTCACAGGATACCAGCTAGCAGGGCACAGAGTGCGAGGATACCAGAGTCCTTCTCTGAAAATATGCGCTGGGGTCAGGGCTACAAATGGCACATTGCACAGAATTGTTGCACGACAACAAGCATGTGCAGCTGCAAATAAACGAGGTGCACAGGGGTACGGGTATACGGTCCCCACGAGGGATATCCGCCTCAAACTTAGTGAGAGGGCAGCTCAACCTCGGAGACTTTCAGAAACCCACCTCCTGTGTTGCTGGAGCCCTCGGAGTCTGCAGGAGCTCAGGATCAGCAAACCGGTCAGATGCGTTACGGTGCCTGCATTTGCAGGGGAGTGACTCCTTCACCCCAAGGGAGATTCTTCTGTTGTCTTGGAGGTCCACAGGGTCCAGCACGGAGCCTGTATGGATCACAGACAGTGGCGAGACTGGGGACGGCAAGGGAAGATGAAGTCGAGCCCAAGGGAGGTCCAGCGAAGTCCAACGTGTCCAGACGGTCGAAGTGTAGTGGTATCTTCTTGCAGAATCTTGTCCACGTAAAATCTAATGTCCTGTAGCCAGGTAACCCATTTTATACCCACGGGAAAGGGTTGGACAGATTCTAGGGACCCTCCTAGGGGAGGGACAGGACAGAGGGGTGGCTACACCCATGTCCTTTGTCCAGTTTCGCGCCAGAGCAGGAGCAAATGGCTCCCAGAACTGGTTTGAGCTGGACTATGCACAGGGACACCAAATGTACCCCTCGTGCAGACTTTCTGGCACTGAAACAGTGCACCCACCCAGCCCCAATACACTAAATCCTGTCTGGGAGGTGGTCACACCTCCCTGTGACAGGATGCCTATTGTGCTGCCTTCCCCTGCTTGAGCTTGGCTCAGCAGCAGGAGGGCAGACTCGTGTCTGTGGCTGGCAGCATCCATTTTGTGCTGTAAGGCTCGAGAGAGTTGGTACCGGTTGTTGGAAATGGCCCTTTTTGCAGGGTTATCCCCAAACTTTTTGCTTCTTCCTCCTATTTTTCCCTGACCTGTTTGTGTTGGTTTTAGGACTCTGGGCACTTTTTCACTGCTGATCAGTGCTAAAGTGCATATGCTCTCCGTGTAAATTGTGTTATGGATTGGTGTTTCCATGATTAGCATATTTGATTTACTTGTCAGTCCCTAGTAAAGTGCACCGAGTGTGCCGGGGCCTGTAAATCGAATGCTACTAGTGGTCCTGCAGCACTGATTGTTCCACCCACATGAGTAGCCCAGAAAAGTTAACTCAGACCTGCCACTGCAGAGTCTGCGCGCAGTTTGTAACTGCCATGTCGACTTGGCAAGTGCACCCACTTGCCAGGCCCTAACCTTCCCTTTTCTTACATGTGAGTCACCCCTAAGGTAGGCCCAAGGTACCCCTGTGGGCAGGGTGCAGTGTATGTGAAAGGTAGGACATGCCCTGGTGTGTGTGGCATGTCCTGATAGTGAATTACTGCCAATTTCGTTTTTCACTATTGTAAGGCTACCTGTTCCCCATAGGACAGAATGGGGAGTTTGTTTATAACATCTTTTAAACATAACTGGCCCGGGGAATTAGGTAGGAAAATAAAGTTTAGTATGCCTGAACTCAGAATCTAAAGATGCATCTTTTATTGAAGGTGATTTTTACATTCTGTGTTTGAAAATACCACTTTTAGAAAGTAGGTATTTTCTTGCTAGACATCCAGTGTGCCTCTGCTAGAATGTGAATTGACTGTCTGGGTTTGGATGACAGAGGGCTGGGGAGCAGGAGTGGCTCCGGATAGTCTAGGTGGGTCAGGAAAGGGCTGAATAGACCTGGGCTGCATTTAGAGTAGGGGGAGGAGATTTCCTTACACCTGAATGGGCCTGGTCTGCCTCTGACAATGCTGTCTCCACCTCCTGCCAGGAAGCCACAGCAGAGAAGGCAGAACTGGTTCTGGCTGGGCACAGACAATCTCTGTCTAAGAGATCAAAGGATTTAGGGATATAAATATTGGGGCCCAGACCCCTGAACTTTAGAACTCTTTTGGACCAAGAAGACTGCCAAGAAGAAGAGCTGGAGAAGCTGTGAGGAGGAACTACCACTTTGCTGTGTGCTTTGCTGTGTTGGCCTACAGTGGCTGCTTCTGTCTTGGGCAGTGAAAGGACTGGACTTTCTGCAATCTACTTATGTGAGTTTCTCCAAGGGCTTGAGGTAGAGCTTGCCCCCTGTTCAAGAAGTCTCAGGAACAGCAAAGACTTCAAGTTCTTCTGCCCTCAGCACTGGGGACTGTGTGTTTTGTGCTGCAACAGAAGAAAAAGCAACCAGACGACGTCTACGACGCCGCTGCCGACTCAGTGTCCTGAAGGCAACGCAGAGGGCACCGCCGCAACGCCGCACCACGACCCTGGTCTCACCGCCGATGTCTGCTGATGCCGCCACCGAGCCGCTGCTCGCACCGCGACCTGTGGTCACCGCACTCCGCACTGCCTCGCTTCACCACGACGCCTTGGTATCCCCGACGCCGCCGCTCCACGCCGAAATCTATGCCGCTGCTTGCACCGTGGTTCGAAGGCACCGCTCGGAAAGTTACACGACACACCGCCCTCATCCCGCACCGCAGCCTTGGCCTACCGACGCCGGCACCATCGACTCCAGTTCGTCAGCCGACGACAGCGCTTCAGCAATGACGACGCTGCTGCTTGCACCGTGACCTGCCAGCACCGCGACGAGCACCGCATTCACTTCGCACCGCGACCCTGGTCTCACCGACGACGCCATCTGATGCCGCCACTGAGCCGCTGCTCGCACCGCGACATGAGGGCACCGCACGCCGCACCGCTGCACTTTGCACCGCAGCACCTGACGCCTGCCGACGCCAGCGCTCCTGACTTCAACAGAGGGGAGTTCGATCTGCAACGTGTGTGACTTTGAGGGCCCCGACGACTCCTGCACCGACCTCCGGAACCGACGCCTGCAGACGCCGGGCTTTCAGAAGCTCAACGTGAGGTCGCCGACGCCCTGCATTTCTAAAAGTTACTGTTTGCGGGTCTTCCCGACACCGTAGCTGGCCCGCGACGCCGCGGTCCGCCAGAACTGTTTGGATTTGTTTGCTCACGACGCCGTGATAGCCCCGTACGGAGCTATCGACATCAAGGAACTGTTTTTCAAGCATATTTTGGTAACTGGAGATTTTTAAGTACTGTATTGTGGATTTTTATCGTTTTTGGTCTTGTCTTAAGTATATAAAAATATTGGATATTTTTCTAAACTGGTGTGGTGTCCTTTTGTAGTGCTTACGCTGTATTACTGTTGGTTATGTGCAAATGCTTTACACACTGCCTCTAAGATAAGCCTGACTGCTCGTGCCAAGCTACCAAAGGGGGTGAGCAGGGGTTATTTTAGGAGTGTAACTCCCTTATCCTGACTAGAGTGGTGGTTTCTGCCTGGCTTTAGCACAAGCCCTAGCCTACCAAAAATCCCATTTCTAACATTGGTTTTCAGCGGTGAGGATAGGACTTGCGTTTGCACTTGACTTACAGTGATTGGTGTGCACTACTACCATATCGCAGACCATTACGTACCACATACTATTTTCTTTTGGTCTATTTTTGCCTTTCCATTGGTTTTGAACTTGAACTTTCTCGTACAACATGCCTGAATCAATTGCATCATCTGTTGCATCCTTGGAAGTGGCCTTCGAGGAGGAGAGGTTAGAGACCTACAATGTTAAGGAGTTGAAGGCGATCTGCAAAAACCTCAAAATCCAAATCAGAGGCCTCACCAGAAAAGAGGAGCTACAAAAGGCGCTGAGGGCCTGGGTAGCGGCCAGACATGCTAGTGAGCAGTCAGGGGATCTTAGCCTGGAGGTGGAGGAGCCTATTCCAAGGGTGGATGTGCTTTTGGGAAGGGGGGCACCCTCTAAACCAGGCAGCAGCAGTGCCTTTTCCCCAGAGGAGCTGGAGGACAGGCGGGAAGCAAGGAGCGTTGCTGTGGACCTGGAGAAGCTTAAGTTAGCCATGGAGGAGAAAAGGATGATGTTAGACCATGAGTTTAAAATGAGAGAGCTGGACTGGGAAGCCAGTAGGGCTAGGCCCAGCCCAGATGGTGGCAGCAAAAGTGTTAGGTCCAGTACTGAAGGTGAGGTACACGCACAAACAGATTTGGGGCCCTGCTTCAAGGAGGGAGTTGACATACACCAGGGGGTTCAGGATTGTGAGGTTACTCCAGTGGTGCACAGTGTCCCTGAGGTGGATTGGGGAACTGACACCGGGGATCATATTCCTGGTAGTGGGAGGGACACTCTACTGACTCTAGATGAGAGGTGCAGGGAGAGGGGTTCCCCCATGATAGAAGCCCTAGTAAGTGAGTATGGAGACCAGCCAGAAGAGTATGGGTTAAGAGACAGCAACAGTCAGACACTGTCTCACCAGTCTTGAGAGAATGATGTGGGGTACTTTTCTGAGGCACTGGATGATTGGGTGAAGGGTAGTTTGGTTAACACCTGTGTGGGGCTGTGTGATTCAATTGTTGGAGAGCATATTTTAAGTCCCTGTTTTCCAGAGCTATGCCAACACCCACTGGAGTGTGAGTTCTCTGACCCCAGGGAGCTTGCACGGGAGGCAGACCTTTTGGTGGATTCCAGAGGGTCTGGAGAAGCATCTGGGGGTGACCCGGAAGGAAGTGGCTTAGGTATTTCCCAACCGAGGGTGGTGGAAAAGATTTGTGGTAGCCCAGATAGGTCCCGGTGTCGTGGGAAGGGTATAGGGACTCACGTCCTGCCTCCGCGGAGAAGGAGTGGGAATGGGCTGCGGCCCAAGGTGCCCGAAACCCCGTCCCAGAGCTTGGGTGGTTCCAGGAGGGAACACCAGGTGAGGAGCCCAGGCTGTACTGGTAGGCCGTCCGTTGAGGGGGATCTCCTAGTGTCAGGAGAACGTGGAGTGTCTGTAAACAGAGCTCCAGCGGTTCTGGTGTCTGGCGGTGCCGCTCCTAAGTAGAGGGTGCAGAAGTCCAGATTGAGGGGTGAGAGGGGGATGCGTTCCCCAGTGGGAGAACCAGTGGGTCAGGGGCCAGCCAGAAGGGCTGAGCCTCCTAGGAGTGACCATGGTGACACCACTTCTGTCCTGGGGGATCTTCGCGCACTGTCAGATGGACAGGGGTCGGGAGATCTGGGCGAGGCAGACTGTCACACAACACATGAGTCATGTGTTACCCTCGGTGGGCATGCGTGATCCCAGGAAGTCCTGGTGTGCCAGGCGGGTGCTCAGCCGCAGGGTTTAGTCCCTGGGTTGGGAAGCCAGGTTCAGGTGTTGCCTGAACTGGAGGGAAGGACGCCTGTAAGCAGTGTCCTGACCGGTTTGTCTTCCAAGGGTACCACTCCGGGTGGGAGGGTGCAGAACTCTGGAAGGGGGTGCAGAGGGAGGGAGTCCTTGCCTCTGACCCCGGTGCAACCTGAGGGTTTAGACCCTAGGTTGGGAGACCAGTTGCTGGAGAGAGGTCCTGAACTGGTGGGAGAATTGTTTGGGAGGACTGATTCCCGCATCCTGACAGTTTTTGGTTCTGAGGGTGCTTCTCCTGGGAGGAGAGTGCGGAACCCCGGAAGGAGAGGTAAGGGGGGAGGAGAGCCTCGCCCGAGTCCTCTGGGCAGCCTGAGGGTACAGACCCTGGGTTGGAGGACTAGGTTCAGGGTGTCCCCCCTGACCTGGGGGAAGGGGCGACTGCTAACAGTGCCCCTACCAATTTGTCTTCTGGGGGTGCCGCTCCACCTGGGAGGGTACAGAGCCCCAGGGAGGAGGACCAGGTGTGGGAGAGCCCACCCCAGTCCCTTGTTCAGCCTCAGGGTACAGACCCTGGGCTGGTGTACCAGTTGCAGGATAGCACCCCTGAACTGGTGGGCGAATTTTGCAGGACACCTGCCACAGGTGCCCTGACAATTCTGGAGGGGGGTACCGCTCCAGGTGGGAGGGTACAGAGCCCCAGGGAGAAGGAGAGGGTGTGGGAGAGCCCACCCCAGTCTCCTGTTCAGCCGCAGGGTACAGGCCCTGGGCTAGTGGGCCAGTGTCAGGATGCCATACCTGACTTGGCAGAAGGGAGAGTGGAGAAAGGGTACCAGGCACCTCGGGCTACCGCCCCCCACTCTCTGACGCCACAGCGGTTGGAGTGGCCTGAAAGGCATAAGGCCTGGCTCTCATCACTGACATTTGTCAGTGGCCACTGTGGCTGGCTGTCCTGGTGGACAGAGTTGCCACTGGGAGGGGGACAGGAGTCACACTCCGGGGGTGGACTGGGCCACACCATTGTGTTGGCCTTGTGGGTACTGTCTGCCTGTTGGGACACATCTGTGAGCAAAGTAAGTTTAGGTGCTGCACAGATGGGGTCCACAGGTGAGGAGAAGGGTTCCCCATGGGTTAGCCTAGTGGGCCCTGAGAGTATGGATAGAGGGTTCCAACTAGGTTCAGGAAGGCGTAGAACGGGAAGAAAACCCTGCTGTTGCGGGCCAGGTCCCATGTTCTATCGCCCCAAGCAGGGAAGCCCATCGAGGTATGGATTGGTCTACCATGGCTTTAGGCTGGAAGGGGGTTGTGTTGGAAATGGCCCTTTTTGCAGGGTTATCCCCAAACTTTTTGCTTCTTCCTCCTATTTTTCCCTGACCTGTTTGTGTTGGTTTTAGGACTCTGGGCACTTTTTCACTGCTGATCAGTGCTAAAGTGCATATGCTCTCCGTGTAAATTGTGTTATGGATTGGTGTTTCCATGATTGGCATATTTGATTTACTTGTCAGTCCCTAGTAAAGTGCACCGAGTGTGCCGGGGCCTGTAAATCGAATGCTACTAGTGGGCCTGCAGCACTGATTGTTCCACCCACATGAGTAGCCCAGAAAAGTTAACTCAGATCTGCCACTGCAGAGTCTGCGCACAGTTTGTAACTGCCATGTCGACTTGGAAAGTGCACCCACTTGCCAGGCCCTAACCTTCCCTTTTCTTACATGTGAGTCACCCCTAAGGTAGGCCCAAGGTACCCCTGTGGGCAGGGTGCAGTGTATGTGAAAGGTAGGACATGCCCTGGTGTGTGTGGCATGTCCTGATAGTGAATTACTGCCATCTTCGTTTTTCACTATTGTAAGGCTACCTGTTCCCCATAGGACAGAATGGGGAGTTTGTTTATAACATCTTTTAAACATAACTGGCCCGGGCCAAGATGGCGGCGCGGTAGGACGCAGGATCGCGTTCCTCCGGCACCGCCGTTACTTTGCATTGTATTATCGCCTGTCCCAGGACTCAGCGAACCACCTGTTGCAGAGGGGCGATTCCTGCTAATGACCAGGCGTTGCAGCGGCGAGTCTCCGGCTCCGGAATTCGACACGAGCTGGGTTCGGTGCGAGCCCTGGTAGACGGCGACTGCGGGGCCGCGAGAGAGCACCGCAGAGACACGGAGCGGTGAGGCGCCTGGAGGGGAGCGAGACCAGTGACCGCCGGCCGGACCTCGCTGTGCGTTGACTGCCGCACCGGAGGTGTGGGGCTGTGCCGGTAGCGGCGGGTGGAGGGCTGCGGCGCCGGAGAGGCCTCCAAGTCAGTGCGGCGAGGGACATGTGGCCGCTATCTTGAGGAGGTGTCCCGAGAGGCCTGGTGGTGCCTGCAGGCCGGGCTAGAGCGGGGCCACAATGACGGTGCGAGGCAGCGCCGGAGAGCAGACGCAGCAGATCCTGGCGCCCGGTGGGGCGACGCCTGCGCCGGCGGGGCTGCCCCTCATAACAGCGGGTCTCCCTGATGTAGAGTGGAGTCCCCTTGTTGGCTTTGGAGGCCTGGAGAACCGGTGGCCCGGAGCCCTGAGGGCTGCAGCTGGGCATAGCAGGCCTGTGGCTTAGGCCGGGCCTACTGCGGACTAGGCCTCACAGCGTACCAAGCGAGGTTAGCGGAGACCGTCGGAGGACACGTGAGGATCGGGGGCAGGCGGGGTGCGCCCCAGCGGGTGGCAGCTGATGCACTAGCGACTGGAGGGGACTTGTCGGAGCCGGCGGTGACCGCGAACCCCTGCACCGTAGCGGTGATCAGCGCTGGAGGTGGGAGGTGTGCCTACTTATTGAGACTGCCTGTGCCGGAGCAACCGCTGGCCCAGTAAGAGTGTGGGGGTGGCTGAGTGAGGCCTCAGCTATCCGCTGTCCGGCGGACAGAGTGTGCAGGGGCAGGGGCACACAGAGGAGCGGAGGTGTGCGCGAGGTTCCCTGCGTCCCTGCTCGGATGATGAGGGGGTGTCCACGGGGCAGTCTGCTCTGAGCGAAGACCGAGCAACAGGGGCTCCGACAGTAGAAGCTAGCATTGCACCCCCACACATACCAGGGAGTACAGAGGGGGCAGCACGAGGCCAGACGGCGACGGCGTCCTGTGGAGAGAGAGGTGGGTGATCTCCCCCGCCCCATCAGCGGCCGCGTGAGGGCCGACTAGGTCTGGGGTGCAGAGCATGAGTGATATGGCAGCGCCGAGGGCCCGTAAGGATAAGTCGCTGAAGGAGGCCCTTCCCAAACAACTGGTTCAGCCTGGGCCCTCGGGAGAGAAAGGAGCGGGCCTGATAGAGGGCGACGAGACCCCAGCAACGAAAGCCTTTATGGTTGAGCTTTTCGCTACCATGAAGGCTGACATCCAAGAACTCAAGTCTCAGCTGGCGGGGGACCTGAGAGACGTGCGGCGCGATGTGGATGAGGTCGGGGAGAGAGTGGCGACTCTGGAGGAGCACGACGTGGGCAGAGCAGAAGAAATCCACCATCTACAACAGGAAGTGCTGCACCTCTGGGAGCAAAACCTCGATCTTCAGGCCCACACTGAGGATTTGGAGAACCGCTCCCGGAGGAACAATGTCCGCATCCGAGGCGTTCCGTGGAAGGAGGAGGGGGCCGACCTCCGTGCCTATGTTCGGGCACTGTTCCATCAGATCCTTGGAGAGGGTGAGGAGACGGACATCCAGATGGATCGTGTTCACCGAGTGGGTCTCCCCCGGGGTCTGAAAGCACCCCCACCGGACATTTTGGTATGCATCCATGACTTTCAGCTGAAGGAACGTATCCTCCGTCAGGCCAGGGACTCTCAGCCTATTCTTTTTAGGGGTCACCGGCCGTCCCTCTTTCAAGATTTGGCGGCCTCCACGCTCAGTAAAAGACGAGCCTTCCGTGAGGTGACCGCGCATCTGCGGGAGTCCAAGATCCCGTACTCCTGGGGTCACCCTTTTCGCCTCATTTTCAAGCATAATGGGAAATTGCTACAACTACGGTCAGTTGCAGAAGCTGTGGAGGTGCTGGGGCTCGAACATGCGGCGACGACGGAAGAGGTGGATTTGCCCAGGTCACAGCGCCCGAAGCAACCTGGGGACTGGCAGCGGGTGGGCAGGGGGGTGTGGGCCGCAAAACCTGACCAAGCTACGAGGGAGAGGGAGAGGGAGGATGTGTTGTCTACCCTTTCTCAATCATCAGCGAGGCCTGTCACCCCTTGAGGTATTTTTTTTTGCTGATGTTCTTGGGGCGGGTCTAGAGAGAGGTGCCGGGGGGACGGGAACGAGTGACTGACTCATCTCCTCATCTGTTCCCTGCGACTTATTGTCAGCGTGTTGAGCCATCAAGGGTCGTGTGAGGCTGCTGCGACCCCCTGATTTTCTCTTCTTGTGACAGACTTTGGTCATGTTATTCCTTCATTTTTGGGTGGTTTTTGTTTTCTTAAGGGTTTGTTATATGGGGAAAAGAAATGTTGTACTTCTTGTTGGGTACTGTTTGCAGGTCTTCCCGACACCGTAGCTGGCCCGCGACTCCGTGGTCCGCCGGAACTGTTTGGATTTGTTTGCTCACGACGCCGTAATAGCCCCGGACGGAGCGATCGACATCAAGGAACTGTTTTTCAAGCATATTTTGGTAACTGGAGATTTTTAAGTACTGTATTGTGGATTTTTATCGTTTTTGGTCTTGTCTTAAGTATATAAAAATATTGGATATTTTTCTAAACTGGTGTGGTGTTCTTTTGTAGTGCTTACGCTGTATTACTGTTGGTTATGTGCAAATGCTTTACACACTGCCTCTAAGATAAGCCTGACTGCTCGTGCCAAGCTACCAAGGGGGTGAGCAGGGGTTATTTTAGGAGTGTAACTCCCTTATCCTGACTAGAGTGGTGATTTCTGCCTGGCTTTGGCACAAGCCCTAGCCTACCAAAAATCCCATTTCTAACACCGGTAGACTTAGGTACCCCCAGAACCTCGGTTCTGGTGTGGAGGTAAGATTCCAAGGTGTTTGACACCAAACACGACATACTTCTTTGCAGTTGTTTTCGAGATAGCATTTACCGCGAGGTTATAATGCACCTCTACCTATATGTCTGGTAGTATCACGTACAGCCCGGGAGAATGGTCTCCGAAGACTGCAGAGGGGCCCTGCTCATGCAGGAGCACCCTCTCATGTAAAACTAAGCACCCTGCCTTCAGGATTGTTAAGGCCTGCTATAGGGGTGACTTATAAGGTTTTAAGTGTAGTGATATATATAGATATAGTGAACCTATATCTCTCGTAAGTGGTGCAAGCACCAGCTTACACAGGCTGCAGTAGCAGACCTGAGGTTCCAGTTTGCATGGCCTCTCATGGGTGGCATAATACATGCTTCAGCTCATGGGAGGCCTCTGGGGTACCTATGCCCTGGGTACACGTGTAGCATATACTAGGGACTGATAAGGGTACCCCAGTATCCAATCTGGAGTTGTACCAAAGTACATACATTTCAATTTAAGGGAGAAAGCAGATAGGCTGGGGTCCTGAATAGCAGGATCCCAGCCAGACTAGTCAAAACAGTGGGTGCAAAAAGTGTGGGTAACTATAAGAAGCAGATCCTACTTTCCTACACAACCCCCCCCAAATGAAAGGAGATGAGACTAACCTTGCCCAGTTGCGTCTTCATGTTCTAAGTGGAAATATCTGGAGAGTCCATCTGCATTGGCATGGTTACTCCCAGGTCTATGTTCCACTGTATAGTCCATCCGCTGTAGGGAAATGGACCACCTCAAAAGTTTGGGGTTTTCACCCTTCATCTGTTTTAGCCACAAGAGGGGCTTGTGGTCAGTCTGAACAATGAAGTGAGTTCCAAATAAGTATGGCCTCAACTTCTTCAGAGCCCAAACCACAGCAAAGGCTTCCCTCTCAATAGCTGACCAACGTTTCTCTCTGGGGGTCAGCCTTCTGCTAATAAAAGCTTCTGGCTGATCTTGACCCTCTGCATTCAATTGTGATAACACAGCCCCTACCCCCAACTCAGATGCATCAGTTTGAACAATGAATTGTTTGGAATAGTCAGGACTTTGCAGAATGGGAGCAGTGCACATGGCCTGCTTGAGGTCATCAAATGCCTTTTGACAGCTAACTGTCCACTGAGCTTTCTTGGGCATTCTCTTTGATGTAAGATCATTCAAGGGAGTCACTATGGACCCATAATCCTTTACAAATCTTCTGTAGTACCCAGTCAGGCCCAAGAAAGCTCTGACCTGAGTCAGGGTAGTTGGAGCAACCCATTCCATGATGGTCTGGATTTTGCTCTGCAATGGTTGAACCTGGCCTCCACCCACAAGGTGGCCCAGGTACACAACCTGACTCTGCCCTATCTGGCACTTAGTGGCCTTGATAGCGAGGCCTGCCTTTTGCAAGGCCTCCAAAACATTTCTCAGGTGGACCAGGTGATCCTCCCAGGTGGAGCTAAAGACAGCAATATCATCTAGATAAGCTGCACTATAGTCTTCCAGGCCTGTGAGAACTTTGTTCACCAACCTCTGAAATGTGGCAGGTGCATTCTTCAAGCCAAAAGGCATCACCACAAATTGGTAATGCCCACTAGGGGTTGAAAATGCTGTTTTTGGCTTGGCATCCTCAGCTAGTCTGATTTGCCAGTAGCCAGCAGTAAGGTCAAAAGTACTGAGAAACTTGGCTGAGGCCAAAGTATCTATGAGTTCATCTGCCCTTGGAATAGGATGAGCATCAGTCCTAGTGTCTTTATTGAGTCCTCTGTAATCAACACAAAACCCCTTGTCTCTCTTACCATCTTTGGTGTGAGGTTTTGGTACCAAGACCACTGGACTAGCCCAAGGACTAGTTGAGGGCTCAATGACTCCCAATTCCAACATCTTTTGGACCTCAGTCCCTGACATGGTCAGGTTGCCTGTAAATTTTGTTCTTCACAGGTAGGTTTTCACCTGTGTCCACTTCATGGGTACACCAGGTGGTCTGACTTGGAGTCAGTGAGAACATGTGCCTAAACTGATTGAGGACCTTCCTGCAATCAGACTGTTGCTGCTCAGTGAGGCTGCTTGCCAAAGCTACACCATCTACTGAGCCATCATCAGGGTTCTGGGAGAGGAGATCAGGGAGTGGGTCACTCTCTTCCTCCTGTCCCTCATCAGTAGCCATGAGCAAGCCCATGTCTGCCCTGTCAACATAAGGCTTGAGCCTGTTCACATGGAGCACCCTACGGGGGCTCCTGGGAGTTCCAAGGTATACCAAGTAGGCGAACTCTCCCTTTTGCTAAAGTATGGTGTGGGGTCCACTCCATCTGTCTTGGAGAGCTGCTGGGGCCACAGGCTCCAACACCCACACCTTCTGTCCTGGCTGGTAAACAGTCAAGACAGCCTTTTGGTCATGCCAGGCTTTTTGCAATTCCTGGTTAGCCTCAAGGTTTTTGGATGCCTTCTTCATATACTCAGCCATCCTGGAGCGGAGACCAAGTACATAGTCCACAATATCTTGTTTGGGAGGTTTGAGAGGTAACTCCCATCCCTCCTTCACCAAACATAGTGGATCCCTAACTGGGTGACCAAACAAAAGTTCAAAAGGGCTGTAGCCAACCCCCTTCTGTGGCACCTCTCTGTAGGCAAAGAGAAGGCAGGGCAACAGAACATCCCATTTTCGCCTGAGATTTTCTGGGAGCCCCATTATCATGCCCTTTAGGGTTTTGTTGAACCTTTCAACCAACCCATTGCATTGAGGATGATAGGGTGTGGTAAACTTGTAGTTTACTCCACACTCTTTCCACATTGCAGTTATGTAACTACACATAAAGTTTGCACCTCTGTCTGTTAAGACCTCCTTAGGAAAACCCACCCTGGAGAAAATCCCCAGGAGGGCCCTTGCCACCACAGGTGATGTGGTGGTCCTAAGGGGAATAGCTTCTGGATACCTGGTCGCATGGTCCACCACCACCAGGATGTAAGAATGTCCAGATGCTGTTGGAGGGTTCATGGCACAAATTATGTCAATCCCAACCCTCTCAAAGGGCACCCCCACCACAGGTAGTGGTATCAGGGGGGCCTTTGTAGTACCACCTGCCTTACCACTGGCTTGGCAAGTGATACAGGAGCGACAAAACTCCTTTGTGTCCTCTGACATGTGAGGCCAGTGAAAGTGAGGGACAAGCCTGTCCCAAGTCTTGCTTTGGCCTAAGTGTCCTGCTAGGGGAATGCCATGTGCTAGGGTGAGTAGGAAGCCCCTAAACTTCAGAGGTATAACCAACCTCCTGGTGGCACCAGGCTTGGGGTCTCTACCCTCTGAATATAGGAGTCCCTCATCCCAAAGATCTTGTGAGACCCACTGACATTCCCTGCAGCCTCAGCAGCAGCTTGCTGTCTGAGGGGTTCAAGAGAGGGGCAGATTTGCTGCTCCTAACTCAGATCTGCCCTAGAAGGTCCCCCTGTCCCCAAAAACTCAAACTGATCAGGTTCAAGTTCCTCTGAGACAGTTCCTTCTGCAGGACTGGAGTCATCTTCCTCAAAAGACTGACCCTCACTCTGAGCCTGGGGGGAAGACACAGCCTTACCCCTCCCGCTCCTCTTCTTGGAAGGCACCTGGTCCATCATTTCAGGATCCAGGGCCTGTTCAGTGGCTCTCTGTTTGGCCTGTGACCTAGTCACAGCAAACACATCTGCAGTGATGCCCAACATTGCTGCATGAGTCCTGAGTTCCACTTCAGCCCAGGCTGAAGTCTCCAAATCATTGCCCAACAAGCATTCCACAGGGAGGTCTGAACTTACCATAACCTTCTTAGGGCCAGCTACCCCTCCCCAGGTGAAATTAACAACTCCCAAGGAATGGTCTGTCCTGACATTGCTAGCATTGGTCACTTGGTACATCTCACCAAGCATGATCTGGTCACGGTCCACCAGATCTTTTGTTACCATGGTGACACTTGCACCTGTGTCCCTGTATGCCATGGCCTCCTTACCATTTATTAAAGGCTGTTGTCTATATTTGCCCAGGTTACTGGGACTAACAAATAAGGAGGCAATATCCATGCCTCCATCACAGACTAGAACAGCCTGAGCTGGAGTTCTGACTAGGCCAGAACCCATCTCAGAGCCCAAGGTTAAACCCACTATTCCCTTGTTCTGTGTACCATCACTTGAAACTGCGCTAGGGGGAGCAGTTGCCTTAGGGGCAGTAGTGGTAGGAGTAGAATCCTTGGCCCTTGGACAATTGGCATCTTTTGTCCAATGGGTCTTCTCTTTACAGATGTGACACCAAGGTTTCCTTTTGCCTTTTCCCTTGTTGGATTGTGACTCCCCCCAGTTGCAGGTTTTTGGGGCCCTGATCAAGACTTTTGATCTTTATTTTTGTCCCCACCCTTATCTGAGTTCTTAGAGTCTGGTTTCTTTTGGTTACCACCATTGGTCTGAGTTTTCTGCTTCACCCTGGTTCTAACCCACTTATCTGCCTTCTTTCCTAATTCTTGGGGAGAAGTCAGATCAGAGTCAACCAGGTACTGATGCAACAACTGGTTTTGGCAATTATTAAGGATCTGCTCCCTCATAATCAAGTTGTACAATCCTTTAAAATCATTCGCCTTCCTACCAAATAACCAGCCTTAATGGCAGAAACAAAGTCTACCCAGTCCTGAGTCTGTGCCTTCTGGGTGTCTCTGAACTTAATCCTGTACTGTTCAGTGGTTAAGCCAAACCCTTCAATGAGAGCACTCTTCAGGACTGAATAATTGTCAGCATCCTCTTCTCTAACAGTGAGGAGCTTATCTCTACCCTTGTCAGCAAAGGAGAGCCACGGGATGGCTGCCCACTGCTCTTGAGGGACCTTCTGTACTTTACAGGCCCTCTCCAAAGCAGTTATCCATTTCTGGATGTCATCCCCTACATGGAAGGGAGGGACAATCTTGCTCAGGTTCCTATGGTCAAAGGTGTGTTCCCTAACCCTAGGGACACTATAGCTGCCACCATGGGACTCTAGTCCCAATTTCTTTCTAGTCTTCTGGACTTCTAGGGACTCTTTATCCAGGGCCAATTGCTGTTGCCTAAGCTTAGCTTTCTCAAGCTCTAGTAATTGGCACTCCCTGTCATAAGAGTTGTCCCTCTTGCTAGAAACAGAGGTCCCTATAGAATGATCTGACTCAGCAGAGGGAGATCTAGATCTCCTTGGTAAACTCTGCACTCTCCCTGGAGGAATAAAGTGATGGTCCTCTTGACCCTCCTCTTCTTCTTCTTCTTCCTGGGGATCTGAGTTGTTCAGGGGTGGATCATTTTGATCCTCCTGTCCAGGGTTTGACTCTAGGTCATAGAAGGTGTCCCCTCCTGACCTATCTTCTTCCCCTGTACCACCCACTCTATCCTGCTCATCTGACCCAGGAGTCTTCCTGATGTCATCTAGCAGTAATGCATCAATGAGACGTTGAGTGTTGGCATTTCTCCGTCTTCAGCTTCCTAGATACACACATTTCTTTCACTTCAGTGAATGCAAAGGTATCATATTTAGTAGGCAGGATGCCACCAGTGGCATTCCCAGTAGAAGACATACTAAGTGAGGTGTGGTGTAGGCACCTACCTAACCTAGTGGGAACTAAACTCTCTTAGGTTGGAGAAAGGGTGTGCTAGACCCTTGACTTACCTAACCCCAAGTTCAGTAGAACTTACTATCTTAAGCTAGTATTATATGTTCCTAGATTCCTGTGGTTTTTCAGTTAATCAATACAAAAGATTTATCTGGTAAAACAATGCAGGCTTGAATCCCAACCGCTGCACACCAAATGTGAGAAGTTGGCCTGGTATATGCTGTCCACTAGTTAAAGTGGGCACCTTGTACCAGTCCAAGCAACCCTTATGGTGATTAGTTCAAAGATAACCTTTATTGGAAGCTATCCTAGTGGTAGCTATGGAGAGCAGCCTTCAGGCTAAGTCTTGAAGGAATGTTAAGCACCTTGTTTTACCAGAATGCAACCTTATAGTATTGGTTAAATGAAAGGGAAACCACACAGTAGTTATAAAAATATGTATTTATTAGAAATAACACTCTCTAGTATCCTCTACATGAGGATGGAACACAAATCAAATAATACAGTTGCAAAGAATCAAACGTAAGTAGCACAATACACAGTGGGCTCCCGGGGAGACCAAACCATATACTAGATAAGTGGTATAAGAACCACGACTCTGGACCTGACCTAGTCTAGAAGGTGTAGAATCGCTGGGACCCCAAGGAACCACCCAAGGTGAGTGAGTAGGGACCCCACGAAGGACGGGTGCAGAGTGAGTACACGACCGCGTGCTCTGTACAATTCAATGGGAAAGTCGCGGTTGGAAAATCAGAGATTAAGGACCCTTCCCAGCAGATTACGAAGACACACCTCGGAACTTAACAGTTTGAAGACCCACCCCACCCGTGGATACCTTTGTACCAGAGTTACCTATCCCAGAGGAGCCGGGTGCATAGGCACGAAGTGGCGTCGGAAACCCTCATTGTTCTCTATGGATGTCGACAAAGAAATGCTGCTGCTGGAAGTACGAAAAGTGTCTGGTGGAATCCAAACGTGGATTCTAGATGAAAAGAACCTGAAAGCAGAGGGGACAGAGTCTGGGTCACTTTGGAGTGACCAGGGGTTGGGTAGACGAATGCCCACCGATGTCGGGTGCTTCAGGTGTATTGACGGTGATCTTGACTCTTCAACTGCGAGGACCCGGAGACGTCTAGGACAACCAGGAGCTGGAGGCGAGCTGTCCCACGATGGATGTTGAGTGCTGAGGGGTCAGTGTCCGGCGGGAACACCAACAAGCCTTGGCAGCGGCAAACAACGTAGATGGTCAAATTCGGTGTCGATCTGGCCCAGCAAGGACCACGAGACCCACCACAGCAAGGGGAGTCAGGGCAGGCCTGGAGCAACCAGGGGAGCCCAAATAAAGTAAAATTGACCCTCAAGTGGACCCACAGGCCGAAGGCACAGGAGTCGCGAGGGGACCTCAGGCGGTTTCACAGGATACCAGCTAGCAGGGCACAGAGTGTGAGGATGCTGGAGTCCTTCTCAGAAAAGATGCGCTGGGGTCAGGGCTACAAATGGCCCAATGCACGGAATTGTTGCATGACAACAAGCATGTGCAGCTGCAAATACACGCGGTGCACAGGGGTACGGGTGTACGGTCCCCACGAGGGATATCCGCCTCAAACTCAGTGAGAGGGCAGCTCAACCTCTGAGACCTTCAGAAACCCACCTCCTGTGTTGCTGGAGCCTTCGGAGTCCGCAGGAGCGCAGGATCAGCAAACCGGTCAGATGCGTTATGGTGCCTGCATTTGCAGGGGAGTGACTCCTTCACCTCAAGGGAGATTCTTCTGTTGTCTTGGAGGTCCACAGGGTCCAGCACGGAGCCTGTATGGATCACGGACAGTGGCAAGACTGGGGTCGGCAAGGCAAGATGAAGTCGAGCCCAAGGGAGGTCCAGCGAAGTCCACCGTGTCCAGACTGTCGAAGTGTAATGGTATCTTCTTGCAGAATCTTGTCCACGTAAAATCTAATGTCTTGTAGCCAGGTAACCCATTTTATACCCACGGGAAAGGGTTGGACAGATTCTAGGGACCCTCCTAGGGGAGGGACAGGACAGAGGGGTGGCTACACCCATGTCCTTTGTCCAGTTTCGCACCAGAGCAGGAGCAAATGGCTCCCAGAACTGGTGTGAGCTGGACTATGCACAGGGATACCAAATGTGCCCCTCGTGCAGACTTTCTGGCACTGAGACAATGCACCCACCCAGCCCCAATACACTAAATCCTGTCTGGGAGGTGGTCACACCTCCCTGTGACAGGATGCCTATTGTGCTGCCTTCCCCTGCTCGAGCTTGGCTCAGCAGCAGGAGGGCAGACTCGTGTCTGTGGCTGGTAGCATCCGATTTGTGCTGTAAGGCTCGAGAAAGTTGGTACCGGTAGACTTAAGTACCCGCAGAACATCGGTTCTGAGGGGAGGAATCATACCTCCCACACCAGTTACTGGTGTGGAGGTATGATTCCAAGGTGTTTGACATCAAACACGACATACTGCGTTGCAGTCGTTTTCGAGATAGCATTTACCGCGAGGTTATAATGCACCTCTACCTATATGTCTGGTAGTATCACGTACAGCCCTGGAGAATGGTCTCCGAAGACTGCAGAGGGGCCCTGCTCATGCAGGAGCACCCTCTCACGTAAAACCCAGCACCCTGCCTTCAGGATTGTTAAGGCCTGCTATAGGGGTGACTTATAAGGTTTTAAGTGTAGTGATATATATAGATATAGTGAACCTATATCTCTCGTAAGTGGTGCAAGCACCAGCTTACACAGGCTGCAGTAGCAGACCTGAGGTTCCATTTTGCATGGCCTCTCATGGGTGGCATAATACATGCTTCAGCCCATGGGGGGCCTCTGGGGTACCTATGCCCTGGGTTCACGTGTACCATATACTAGGGACTGATAAGGGTACCCCTGTATCCAATCTGGAGTTGTACCAAAGTACATACATATCAATTTAAGGGAGAAAGCAGATAGGCTGGGGTCCTGAATAGCAGGATCCCAGCCAGACTAGTCAAAACAGTGGGTGCAAAAAGTGGGGGTAACCATAAGAAGCAGATCCTACTTTCCTACAGCATGTACTTATGCAAATATGAGACCTTGTATGCAGAGTGTATACTTGTTTTTTGTGTATACACTGAATTTCCACATCTGAAAGAGACACGTTAGTGACAGATTCCTTACCTTAGAATATCCCCAGGCGTCAGGCTGGATCCGGAAAGTTTTTGCGTAGCAGTACCCTTGCGCGTCTGTAGGCGGCGTCGTGCGGCTCCGCGTCCGTCGTCGGCGTCGTGATCGCCGGGATGACGTCGCGGGCAGTACTTAGACGCCGCCCCTGCGCGCTGACGTCAGTTCTTCTTTTTCCGCGCCAGCAAGCGCAGATCCGGGAAGAGCAGTGCCCTGGTAATTTTTTGACCATACTTTTTGGTGAATTTTTTCACTGTTTTTCCATCTTTCAAGGTGTCGTAGGGATGCCCGGCTTCAAGCGATGCGGCGCCTGTGCGCGGATGATGTCCGTCACCGACCCGCATTGGGAGTGTCTCTTCTGCCTCGGCCGAGGCCACGACACGGAGTCTTGTACCGACTGCCAGGCCCTCCACCCGAAAGCTTTGCGAGAGCGGTCTCGAAAGCTCCTCGAGGCCCGGCATTCGGCTCCGCGGAAGCCCCGGTCGCGTGAGAGGTCCAGGGGTCGATCGCGGAGTCCACACCGGTCGTCGGCGTCGAAGTCTTCTTCGTCTGGTAAGTCGAAGCACAAAAGTCCAAAAGCATCATCGCTCTAGGACTTCGCCTCGCCGGTCTCGCGACTCGGCTGAGGCCCCTCCCGGCACCGTCCCCGCGGCCCCGGACATGCCTGTGGAGTCGCCCCCGCCATACCCGCCCTTCCCGGGTTCGGGGGCGGATCCGGCCAAAGTACAGGAATTCCTGTCGGCCATGGCCCGCCTCTTCGGGCCTTCAGGCCCCTCCGGTGCGCCTTCGGGCCCCGCGGGCCCTGATGGGGTTGCTCCGGCGTCGCCGACGGCTCCGGCCCCGGCGTCGCCCGTGCCTCCAGCCTCGATCCCGGCTCCGGCTTCGGCCCCGGCCTCGATCCCGGCTCCACAACCCCCATCGACGCCGGTCGACCTAACGACACCTCCGCCGGCGCCGATGTCTCCGGTGCCGTTCTCGGCGCCGCCCTGGGCTCCGGGCGGCGTCGTCCCCCTGTTCCTTCCGGCTCCGGACATGGATCCGGACCGATGTCGCTCGACGCCGGCTCCGGCGCCGATGGGACCTTGGGTCCCAACTGTCCCTCCTCCTCCTTATTTTGAACCAGAGGAGGACCAGTTGGACTGGGAGGGGTCTGATGACCCTCTGACACGACACTGTCAGTACGATCAGTACTGGACAGAGAGTCTAGGGGAGGCCAGTGGTCTGGATACTTCCCCTGACACTGGCATGCTGTCTCCTCCCGTGGCTACGGAGGAGGGAGCCAATTTTGGTACGGTGTTGCGTAGGGCAGCTGGGGCCTTACGTCTCCAACTTCCTACTTTGACGGTCAAGCCTAACATCTTGACAGAGGTGCTTCAGCCGGCAGCCTCCTCTGCGGAGACTGTGCTGCCGTTTAACGACGCCCTCACTGACGTTCTTTTGGGCGCCTGGTCCAAGCCCAACACAGGGGCTCCTGTGGATCGGAACGTGTCACGACGCCATCGCCCAGCTCCGGGCGACCCCCTGTTTCTCTCTGTCCACCCCACTCCTGAGAGCTTGGTTGTCCAAGCCTCCGCTTCCCAAACCGCCTTCCCTACCGCTCCTCCGGATAGGGAATCCAAACGCCTGGATCAGTTTGGGAAGAAGGGTTTTTCTTCCTCCAGTGCTGGCTTGCGGTCCGTTAACACCGCTTGTCTTTTGGGCCGATATACCCACTCCCTGTGGGATTCGGTGGCGGATGTTTTGCCCCAGTGTCCTGAGGAGGTCCATACACTGCTTTCCCACGCCATTGCGGAAGGAAGGGATGCGGCTAAATACACCATACGTTGTGGCCTTGACACCGCCGACTCGCTGGGCAGGTCTATTGCAACGACGGTGGCGCTCAGACGCCACGCCTGGCTGAGAACCACCGGTTTTCAGGGGATGTCCAGAATACTCTCATGGACATGCCCTTTGATGGAGTCGGTCTTTTTGGGTCCAAAGCAGACCATGCGTTGGAGCGCTTTAAGGACTCACGGGCTACTGCCAAGTCCCTGGGCCTTTCTGCTACACGCCCTCCGCTGACTTCTGCTTTTCGCCCCTATCGTGGCCACGGTAGGGGCGCCCCTTCACGTCAGCAGCCCAGCCACCGGCCCGCGCAGCAGGCGTCTTCGCGTGGCCGAGGACGTGGATTCCGCCGTGGCGGATCGGGCAACCAGCGTGCGGGTCAGGCCACCACCTCCAACCCGTCCGCGGCCTCCAAGCCCTCCTAGTCCCTCCTTTCAGGTGCACAGCACGCCAGTAGGGGGCAGGGTCCGCCATCACCTTCCCCACTGGCGTACCATCACCTCGGACAGGTGAGTCTTGGACATTGTCCGAAGGGGCTACTCCCTCCCCTTCGAGACCACCCCCCCAGCCATGCCACCTCAATTCCACCGCATGTCAGGGGATCACTTGGTGCTTCTACAGAAGGAAGTCGCGGCCCTCTTGACCAAGAGGGCCATCGAGCGTGTTCCGACCCCAGAAGTAGGGCGTGGTTGCTACTCCCACTACTTTCTGGTGCCCAAAAAGGACAAGGAGGACATGCGTCCTATCTTGGACCTCCGGAACGTCAATCGCTTCCTCCCGGAAGGAGAAGTTCAAGATGCTCACCCTAGCTCAGGTCTTGACTGCCCTCGACCCTGGAGACTGGTTGGTAGCGTTGGACTTGCAGGACGCATATTTCCACATCCCCGTCCTGCCGGCCCACCGGCGTTACCTTCGGTTCACGGTAGGCCCCGAGCATTTTCAGTTCACCGTGCTCCCCTTTGGCCTTACCAGTGCCCTCGGGTGTTCACGAAAGTGATGGCGGTGGTCGCAGCTCATCTGCGCCGGGCAGGGGTTTCAGTCTTCCCCTACCTCGACGACTGGCTGCTGAAGGCGGGCTCGTCCCAGGCAGTCGTCTCCCACCTCCAGACTACGGCCGAACTCCTGCACTCGCTGGGGTTCTCCATCAATGTGCCGAAGTCGCATCTGATTCCTTCTCCACAGCTCCTTTTCATCGGAGCGGTTCTGGACACGACGCAGTTTCGGGCCTATCCTCCCGAACGGCGAGTCCGGGATATTCAGGCTATGATTCCGATCTTTCAGCCTTTATCCTGGGTTTCGGTACGGATGACCCTGAGGCTGCTGGGCCTCATGGCCTCCTGCATCCTGCTGGTCAATCATGCCAGATGGCATATGCGGGCTCTGCAGTGGGACCTGAAGTTCCAGTGGGCGCAGCACCAGGGCAACCTGTCCGATCACGTCCAGATCTCGGAGGGGACTGCAAGACAGTTGCAGTGGTGGCTCTCGAACCGGCAATGGGTCATGGGCAGATCCCTCTCCCTTCCCCAGCCAGAGCACACAGTTGTGACGGACGCGTCCCTTCTGGGATGGGGCGGTCACATGGGAGAGGCGGAGATCAGAGGCCTCTGGTCTCCGGCGGAGTCCCGGCTCCATATCAACCTTCTGGAGCTCCGGGCGATCCGACTTGCACTCAAGGCATTCCTTCCCTCTGTCAAAGGGAAGGTAGTGCAGGTGTTCACAGACAACACCACCGCCATGTGGTACTGCAACAAACAGGGCGGGGTGGGGTCTTGGACCCTTTGTCAGGAGGCTCTGCGCCTCTGGACATGGCTGGAACATCAGGGCATGTTCCTGATGGTTCAACACCTGGCAGGTTCCCTGAACGCCAGGGCGGACGAACTCAGCCGCAGGTGCATGATGGATCACGAATGGCGTCTTCACTCGGAAGTGGCGCAAGGACTCTTTCTACAGTGGGGAGAGCCTTGGTTAGATCTATTCGCCACCGAAGAGAACGCGCAATGTCATCAGTTCTGCGCGTTGGAATTTCCAAGGCGGCACTCGCTCGGCGACGCCTTTCGTCGCGAGTGGAGTTGCGGTCTGTTGTACGCCTTTCCGCCTATACCACTTCTACCCAGAGTGTTGAAGAAGATTCGGCACGACCGGGCCCAAGTCATTCTTGTGGCTCCGGACTGGGCTCGAAGAGTTTGGTATCCCGAGCTACTCAATATGAGCGTAGATCCCCCAATCCGTCTGCCTCTTCGGGAGGATCTTCTGTCGCAGCAGCAGGGGACGGTCCTCCACCCGAACCTGTCCAGTCTACACCTGCTTGCGTGGAGATTGAGCGGCGGCAGTTGATTCCTTTCGACTTGCCTCCCGAAGTTTGTGATGTGATTCTGGCAGCCAGGCGTCCCTCCACTAAGGTGGTATACGCCTGCAGGTGGAACAAATTTGTGGCATGGTGCACAGCAAAGGCTGTGAATCCCCTTTCTGCCCCTCTTTCTGAGGTCCTTCTGTTCCTTCTCTCTCTGGCCCAACAGGGTTCTGCCCTGGGTACCATCAAGGGTTATCTTTGTGCTATCTCGGCCTTCCTCAGGCTCCCTGATCAGCCCTCCCTTTTCAAGTCCCCTGTTGTTAACAGGTTCTTAAAAGGCATTACTCACCTCTTTCCTCCTGTTCCGTTTGTGATGCCTCAGTGGGACTTGAACTTGGTTCTTACCTTTTTAATGTGCGCTCCCTTTGAGCCTCTACATAACTGTCCTCTTCGTCTTCTGACTCTGAAGACAGCCTTTCTGGTGGCCATCACCTCCGCTCGGCGGGTGAGTGAGCTCCAGGCTCTATCTTGCAAACCTCCCTTTCTGTCTGTTCATCCAGACAAGGTTGTTCTTCGGACGCGTCCGTCCTTCTTGCCAAAGGTGGTTACTGCTTTCCATATTGGGCAGACCATCACTTTGCCCACCTTCTTTCCGCCTCCGCATCCTTCCAGAGAGGAAGAGAGGCTCCACCGTCTGGACCCAAAACGTGCGCTCTCCTTCTATATTGACCGCACAAAACACTTCCGGGTGGATGACCAGCTCTTTGTTGGCTACGTGGGCGCCAAAAAGGTCGGGCGGTGCACAGGAGGACCATCTCCCGCTGGGTTACCTTGTGCATCAAGACCTGCTATTCTTTGGCGAAGAAGGAGCCTCCTGTTGGGCTGCGTGCCCATTCCACAAGGGCAACGGCTGCTACCACGGCCTTGGGCCGCGGTGTTCCGCTGCCGGTTATTTGTCAGGCAGCTACGTGGGCCTCGCTGCACACGTTTACAAAGCATTACTGCCTTGACAGTCAGGTCCGGAGGGACGGCTTCTTTGGCCGTTCTGTCCTCCAGGACTTCCTTGTCTGATCTTTGTTCGCAGACCCACCACCGGGGTTGGTATTGCTGGGGTATCTATTCTAAGGTAAGGAATCTGTCACTAACGTGTCTCTTTCAGATGCACAAGTTACTAACTTGTGTAACGATATATCTGTAAGAGACAGTAGTTAGTGACAGATTCCTTACCGCCCACCCATCCTCCCCGTTCTGCGAACTGATTTCTAGGGTTAAGGACATCCCTTTCAGGGCCCTAGCATTTTTCAGACACCTATGTCAGCTTCTTGCATGGCTCTGCGTTCCTTGCGCGGAAAGTCGTGTACAGAACTGACGTCAGCGCGCAGGGGCGGCGTCTAAGTACTGCCCGCGACGTCATCCCGGCGATCACGACGCCGACGACGGACGCGGAGCTGCACGACGACGCCTACTGACGCGCAAGGGTACTGCTACGCAAAAACTTTCCGGATCCAGCCTGACGCCTGGGGATATTCTAAGGTAAGGAATCTGTCACTAACTACTGTCTCTTACAGATATATCGTTACACAAGTTAGTAACTTGTGCTTCAGGGTAATTTTGGTCTCTGGTTTGTCCAACACAGTCCTTTTTATTACTTTAGCGGAGTGCACTTTTCATTGAATTCAAGTGGTGCACAAATAGCTTTTGCATTGGATAACTTTTGAGTTACACTTCCTGGCGAGGCGGTCAGGCCAGCTTTATTATGTAATGTGTTCCAAACCTGCGCATAGGAATTTATTCCATGGAACTGTGCTCCCTTTTTACTGGAGGCATTACGTTTGGCAATTCGAGGTGTCTGATTTGTACATGGTTGTCCCGTGAGCCCTGCTTCTGAGGTTATCTGAGATGCAGTGGCTAATCCTTTACCTTAGGGCTGTTTACGGCCATGTCTTACATGGTTGAGAAGATTTCTGTTTTTTCAGAAGAGAAAGTTCGTTTTTTTATCTTTCTTCACTTTCAGAACATCCTGGATATTTCCATATTCGTTGACTTTTGCACTATTGTTAGCCATACATTTCCTGTCGGGAGATTGGATGTTCTCTGTCTTCTTGGGGACATTTCTCTTTCTCTATTAGGCATTTGTCATACAGTGACGTATGATCTGGTGCTTTTTGAAAAGTAAATATGTATAATCAAGTCCTTGTCTGCCTGACGATTAGATTGTATTTTGGTTCATATGCCTTGTGGACAGTTACTACAACTCTGTTCCCTTTTTTAGGAGTATTTTCCAGGGGTTTGGTTTATCTTATTCGTATTGGCCTTCTAGACCATATGTGGTAGTAAGTGCTTGCTGCTGGCAAAGGCTCATTTTCATGTGGGTTTTCTTTAGGTAGTTGCAGCCTGTTAGGATACTGTAAGAGGCTGGCTTAGTTTATGGGGCACACTCATTTAAGTGATGCACTTTGCACTAATCCTGACAACCCTTATTGTGATTTTAGTGGTCTTTGATAACCTTTGAAAGCTCTCAAAGTGGTAGCTGTGGAGAGCAGCCTTAAGGCTTTTCTTGAAAGAGTGTAAAGAAGCTTGTTTTACCAGTTTAATCATAGGGTGTAAGTTAAACGAAAAAGAACCACTCAGTGTTTAGATAAAAATACTTCTATTTATTACGCAACACTCACTAACACATTGGTATATCTCCTGCCCGCAGATATCAACACACTACACAACAATACTTCTAATGCAATAAATGAAGTAGCACAAAATACAGTGGTTGCCAGGGGGAGACCCAACAATATACTAAGAAAGTGGAATGCAAAGTGCACGAGAGGATGGATTTAGACCAGAAGACCCAGACGAGCCGGGGACACAAGGAACCACCCAAGGTAAGTACCCAGGAACCCCACGGAGGCTGTGTGCAGAGTGGGAACACAGCTGTGTGACCAATAAAAGTCAATGGAGAAGTTGCGGTTATAGTTTTACAGAAGAAGGAACCTTCCCAGAGGACCCTGAAGAATTCCCTTAAAGGACGGAAGGTTGGAGAGCCATCCCACTCGTGGATGTCATGGGAACCAGGTTACCTACACCAGGGAAGCCAGGTGCAGAGGGGTGAAGAGACGTTGGAAACCTCCATAGAAGACAATGGAAAAAAGTGCCTTGGAGAAGAAGGTGAAGAAGTTCAGTGGAATCCAAGGGTGGATTCTGGAAGTGAAGAACCTGCAAGCAGAGGGGACAGAGTCTATGCTACTCAGAAGTGACCAGGAGGTGCGGAACAGCAATGCCCACCTATGTTAGATGGTTCAGAAGAGTCACCAGTGACTTTGTCACTGCAGCTGTGAAGACCAGGCGATGCTGAGAAAGACCAGGAGCCGTGGATGAACTGTCCCACGTCGGATGTCAGTGACTAGGTAGTCGGTGTCCAACGGGTGCATCAACAAGCCTTGGTAGCCGAAACTGGCGTGGAGAACGAAGAAGGAGCAACATTGGGACCAGCAAGGTCCAAGGCACTCACCAACAGCAGGAGAGTCAATGCAGGCCCCGGGCAGGGAGGGTAGCCCTCTGAAGCAGTAGAAGACCCCCAGGAGGACACACAGTTTCGCGCCAGAGCAGGAGCCAAGGGCTCACTGAACTGGCTCAAACTGCAGTATGCAAGGAGGGCACCAAATGTGTCCTTCAAAACAGTCTGGTGGTGTTGGCAAGCACCCCCACCCAATCCCAATACACTAAGTCCTGTCTGGTAAGTGGTCACAACTTCCTATAATGGGAAACCTATTGTTCTACCTTCCCCTGCTCGAGCTTGGCTCAGCAGCAGGAGAGCAGACTTGTGTCTGTGGTCGGCAGCAGCACTAGCTTGCTGTCAGACCCTGAAAGGCTGTTACCGGGAGCATAGGGGGGTACCCCAAGGGAGCCCCCAGTACATGGGATCATACTTCCAACACTGGAATCAGTGCAGCCACTATATAGTTAGACATCTTGTAATGACTGCTGTCCGCTATATGTATTAAAATGGCTGAACGCACTTACAAAACCTGGAGAATTGACTCTGGGATAAGTAGGGCTGTCCTGCTCATGCAGGGGCACCCTCACACTTATAACCAAGCACCCTGTCCCAGTTCTGAAGAGCCTGCCATAGGGGTCACTTATGGGTTTTAAGTGTAGTGACCTCAGATATAAGGAAACTTATATCTGCCGTGAGAGGTGCAAGCACCAACTCACACAGGCTGCAATGGCAGGCCTGTAGTCACAGTTTGAGTGGACTCCCGTGGGTGGCACAATACATGCTGCAACCCAATGGGAGATGACTGGTGTACCTATGCCCTGGGTACCTTAGTACCATATACTAGGGACTTACAAGGGTACACCAGTAGCCAATTGTGGATGTACAAAAATACTTACCATGGTCAATTTAGGGAGAAAGCACAGTGGCTGGGGTCCTGTTTAGCAGGATCCCAGTCAGACTAGGTCAAAAACATACTGTCACCAAGCAAAAAGTGGGGGTAACCATGAAATCAGATCCTACTTTCCTACACCCCCTCCAAACGTAAGGAGATGAGACTAACGTTGCACAGTTGAGTCTTCAATCAGCTTCTCTTTATGGGGCGGAAATATGGGGGCCTAACTGCAAAAAGAGTTTTGAATCAGGAGAGAACACATTTTTTAGAAGATTGTTAAGTTTACCAGTGCGAACACCCCTAATCCCGATTGTAATGGACTTAAATGTTAAGCGAACAGACAACCACGCAATATTAAGACCCTTATTATATTGGGTGCGGCTCTGGTCAACCCAAGAATTGACAGACTATAAGGAAGGTCCAGAGGAGATCTTAAGTATTGACCAGAGCAAGAACATTTTGTGGCTAAAACACGTGTCTACTTGGCTTGAGAAACTAGGCCTATACCATTTCTGGGAATACCCGACACAGCTGACATTAACCTCCAGGGAACTGCTAAAATCAACATTCTGGGCTTACATTCAAAATAACGTGTTTTATGGCACGGATAATGGTTCATTAACAACTAAGTTCCTTCTTTTTAAGGAGGTAGCCAGTTTTGAGTCTTTTTTAGATGAAGTTTGTCCACAACTGGCCAAATCGTTATACATGAAGTTTAGATATGGGGTGCTAAGAACTAACTCGAATACGTTAAACTGGGCTACAAATCAAGATGAAAATAGCAATGAATTTTGTGTATTATGCCAAAATGTGTCTAAGGAAAATGATTCACACATATTATTCTTCTGCCCGGCGTATGCAAAACCAAGGAATAAATGGATTAAACCCATTTGCAAAAATATGAATATTAGACACTGCCTAGAGGCAGGAAGAATACTGAAAACAGACACATCCCAAAGGGTTGTTTTTAGTGTTAGCAGATTTCTGTTTAATGTGAGCCTTATAAGGGCAAAAGCAGGGCTAAAACTTTAAGGTCTAACAATTAAGAATAGGTATTTTAATGTTATTGGTTCCAGTAAACTCTGCACATGTACTTTTGGCCTAATGGTGCTCTAATGCGATTTGTGTATCCATTGATTACTATAAAGTATTTGTAACCTGTATAATAAAATGGGAATATCTTTTAGAGCTATATACATAATGGATTGTGAGCCCATATTGGAGTAAAGGACACTGATTTTAAACTCATTATACAAATGTATTTTAAAACGTTATGCCTAGTTTTAACTATTTATATATTTTATCTGTTACCTTTGCGGTTCGGAAATGAAATTTATTTTTCTACGATAGCCCTCAATTTGATGAAGTGTAATTTATTAGAACTGAAGCTGCCATATTTGCACATTAATATCCAAACAAATTTTATGTTAGTTTTATGATGCATCTTTTATGGTTTTATGTGAACCGAAATAAAGATATATTGAATTGAATTGAATTGAATTGAGTCTTCAATTTCTAAGTGGAAATATCTGAAAGAGACACGTTAGTGATAGATTCCTTACCTTAGAATATCCCCAGGCGTCAGGCTGGATCCGGGAAAGTTTTGCGTAGCAGTACCCTTGCGCGTCGGTAGGCGGCGTCGTGCGGCTCCGCGTCCGTCGTCGGCGTCGTGATCGCCGGGATGACGTCGCGGGCAGTACTTAGGCGCCGCCCCTGCGCGCTGACGTCAGTTCTTCTTTTCCGCGCCAGCAAGCGCAGATCCGGGAAGAGCAGTGCCCTGGTCAATTTTTGACCATACTTTTTGGTGATTTTTTCACTGGTTTTTTCACAACTTTAAGGTGTCGTAGGGATGCCCGGCTTCAAGCGATGCGGCGCCTGTGCGCGGATGATGTCCGTCACCGACCCGCATTGGGAGTGTCTCTTCTGCCTCGGCCGAGGCCACGACACCGAGTCTTGTCCCGAATGCCAGGCCCTCAACCCGAAAGCTTTGCGAGAGCGGTCTCGAAAGCTCCTCGAGGCCCGACATTCGGCTCCGCGGAAGCCCCGGTCGCGTGAGAGGTCCAGGGGTCGCTCGCGGAGTGCACACCGGTCGTCGACTTCTTCGTCCGGTAAGTCGAAGCACAAGAAGTCCAAGAAGCATCGTCGCTCTCGGACTTCGCCTCGCCGGTCTCGCGACTCGGCTGAGGCCCCTCCCGGCACCGTCCCCGCCCCGCGGCCCCGGACTTGCCTGTGGAGTCGCCCCGTCATACCCGCCCTTCCCGGGTTCGGGGCGGATCCGGCCAAGGTACAGGAGTTCCTGTCGGCCATGGCCCGCCTCTTCGGGCCTTCAGGCCCCTCCGGTGCGCCTTCGGGCCCCGCGGGCCCTGATGGGGTTGCTCCGGCGTCGCCGGCGGCTCCGGCCCCGGCGTCGCCCGAGCCTCCAGCCTCGATCCCGGCTCCGGCTTCGGCCCCGGCCTCGATCCCGGCTCCACAACCCCCATCGACGCCGGTCGACCTCACGACACCTCCGCCGGCGCCGATGTCTCCGGTGCCGTTCTCGACGCCGCCCTGGGCTCCGGGCGGCGTCGTCCCCCAGTTCCTTCCGGCTCCGGACATGGACCCGGAGCGACGTCGCTCGACGCCGGCTCCGGCGCCGATGGGACCTTGGGTCCCAAATGTCCCTCCTCCTCCTTATTTTGAACCAGAGGAGGACCAGGAGGACTGGGAGGGGTCTGATGACCCCTGACACGCAACTGTCAGTATGATGAGGACTGGACAGAGAGTCTAGGGGAGGCCAGTGGTCTGGATACTTCTCCTGACACTGGCATGCTGTCTCCTCCCGTGGCTACGGAGGAGGGGGCCAATTTTGGTACGGTGTTGCGTAGGGCTGCTGGGGCCTTACGTCTCCAGCTCCCTACTTTGACGGTCAAGACTAACATCTTGACAGAGGTGCTTCAGCCGGCAGCCTCCTCTGCGGAGACTGTGCTGCCGTTTAACGACGCCCTCACTGACGTTCTTTTGGGCGCCTGGTCCAAGCCCAACACAGGGGCTCCTGTGGATCGGAACGTGTCACGACGCCATCGCCCCGCTCCGGGCGACCCCCTGTTTCTTTCTGTCCACCCCACTCCTGAGAGCTTGGTTGTCCAAGCCTCCGCTTCCCAAACCGCCTTCCCTACCGCTCCTCCGGATAGGGAATCCAAACGCCTGGATCAGTTTGGGAAGAAAGGTTTTCTTCCTCCAGTGCTGGCTTGCGGTCCGTTAACACCGCTTGTCTTTTGGGCCGATATACCCACTCCCTGTGGGATTCGGTGGCGGATGTTTTGCCCCAGTGCCCTGAGGAGGTCCAGGCACTGCTTTCCCGCGCCATTGCGGAAGGAAGGGATGCGGCCAAATACACTATCCGTTGTGGCCTTGACACCGCCGACTCGCTGGGCAGGTCGATTGCAACGACGGTGGCGCTCCGGCGCCACGCCTGGCTGAGAACCACTGGTTTTTCAGGGGATGTCCAGAATACTCTCATGGACATGCCCTTTGATGGAGTCGGTCTTTTGGGTCCAAAGCAGACCATGCGTTGGAGCGCTTTAAGGACTCACGGGCTACTGCAAAGTCCCTGGGCCTTTCTGCTACACGCCCTCCGCTGCCTTCTGCTTTTCGCCCCTATCGTGGCCACGGTAGGGGCGCCCCTTCACGTCAGCAGCCCAGCCACCGGCCCGCGCAGCAGGCGTCTTCGCGTGGCCGAGGACGTGGATTCCGCCGTGGCGGATCGGGCAACAAGCGTGCGGGTCAGGCCACCACCTCCAACCCGTCCGCGGCCTCCAAGCCCTCCTAGTCCCTCCTTTCAGGTGCACGGCACGCCAGTAGGGGCAGGGTCCGCCATCACCTTCCCCACTGGCGCACCATCACCTCGGACAGGTGGGTCTTGGACATTGTCCGAAGGGGCTACTCCCTCCCCTTCGAGACCACCCCCAGCCATGCCACCTCAATTCCACCGCATGTCAGGGGATCACTTGGTGCTTCTACAGAAGGAAGTCACGGCCCTCTTGACCAAGAGGGCCATCGAGCATGTTCCGACCCCAGAAGTAGGGCGTGGTTGCTACTCCCACTACTTTCTGGTGCCCAAAAAGGACAAGGAGGACATGCGTCCTATCTTGGACCTCCGGAACGTCAATCGCTTCCTCCGGAAGGAGAAGTTCAAGATGCTCACCCTAGCTCAGGTCTTAACTGCCCTCGACCCTGGAGACTGGTTGGTAGCGTTGGACTTGCAGGACGCGTATTTCCACATCCCCGTCCTGCCGGCCCACCGGCGTTACCTTCGGTTCACGGTAGGCCCGAGCATTTTCAGTTCACCGTGCTCCCCTTTGGCCTTACCAGTGCCCCTCGGGTGTTCACGAAAGTGATGGCGGTGGTCGCAGCTCATCTGCGCCGGGCAGGGGTTTCAGTCTTCCCCTACCTCGACGACTGGCTGCTGAAGGCGGGCTCGTCCCAGGCAGTCGTCTCCCACCTCCAGACTACGGCCGAACTCCTGCACTCGCTGGGGTTCTCCATCAATGTGCCGAAGTCGCATCTAATTCCTTCTCCACAGCTCCTTTTCATCGGAGCAGTTCTGGACACGACGCAGTTTCGGGCCTATCCTCCCGAACGGCGAGTCCGGGATATTCAGGCTATGATTCCGATCTTTCGGCCTTTATCCTGGGTTTCGGTACGGATGACCCTGAGGCTGCTGGGCCTCATGGCCTCCTGCATCCTGCTGGTCAATCATGCCAGATGGCATATGCGGGCTCTGCAGTGGGACCTGAAGTTCCAGTGGGCGCAGCACCAGGGCAACCTGTCCGATCACGTCCAGATCTCGGAGGGGACTGCAAAACAGTTGCAGTGGTGGCTCTCGAACCGGCAATGGGTCATGGGCAGATCCCTCTCCCTTCCCCAGCCAGAGCATACAGTTGTGACGGACGCGTCCCTTCTGGGATGGGGCGGTCACATGGGAGAGGCGGAGATCAGAGGCCTCTGGTCTCCGGCGGAGTCCCGGCTCCATATCAACCTTCTGGAGCTCCGGGCGATCCGGCTTGCACTCAAGGCATTCCTTCCCTCTGTCAAAGGGAAGGTAGTGCAGGTGTTCACAGACAACACCACCGCCATGTGGTACTGCAACAAACAGGGCGGGGTGGGGTCTTGGACCCTTTGTCAGGAGGCTCTGCGCCTCTGGACATGGCTGGAACATCAGGGCATGTTCCTGATGGTTCAACACCTGGCAGGTTCTCTGAACGCCAGGGCGGACGAACTCAGCCGCAGGTGCATGATGGATCACGAATGGCGTCTTCACTCGGAAGTGGCGCAAGGACTCTTTCTACAGTGGGGAGAGCCTTGGTTAGATCTATTCGCCACCGAAGAGAACGCGCAATGTCATCAGTTCTGCGCGTTGGAATTTCCAAGGCGGCACTCGCTCGGCGGCGCTTTTCGTCGCGAGTGGAGTTGCGGTCTGTTGTACGCCTTTCCGCCTATACCACTTCTACCCAGAGTGTTGAAGAAGATTCGGCGCGACCGGGCCCAAGTCATTCTTGTGGCTCCGGACTGGGCTCGAAGAGTTTGGTATCCCGAGCTACTCAATATGAGCATAGATCCCCCGATCCGTCTGCCTCTTCGGGAGGATCTTCTGTCGCAGCAGCAGGGGACGGTCCTCCACCCGAACCTGTCCAGTCTACACCTGCTTGCGTGGAGATTGAGCGGCGGCAGTTGATTCCTTTCGACTTGCCTCCCGAAGTTTGTGATGTGATTCTGGCAGCCAGGCGTCCCTCCACTAAGGTGGTATACGCCTGCAGGTGGAACAAATTTGTGGCATGGTGCACAGCAAAGGCTGTGGATCCCCTTTCTGCCCCTCTTTCTGAGGTCCTTCTGTTCCTTCTCTCTCTGGCCCAACAGGGTTCTGCCCTGGGTACCATCAAGGGTTATCTTTGTGCTATCTCGGCCTTCCTCAGGCTCCCTGATCAGCCCTCCCTTTTCAAGTCCCCTGTTGTTAACAGGTTCTTAAAAGGCATTACTCACCTCTTCCCTCCTGTTCCGTTTGTAATGCCTCAGTGGGACTTGAACTTGGTTCTTACCTTTTAATGTGCGCTCCCTTTGAGCCTCTGCATAACTGTCCTCTTCGTCTTCTGACTCTGAAGACAGCCTTTCTGGTGGCCATCACCTCCGCTCGGCGGGTGAGTGAGCTCCAGGCTCTATCTTGCAAACCTCCCTTTCTGTCTGTTCATCCAGACAAGGTTGTTCTTCGGACGCGTCCGTCCTTCTTGCCACAGGTGGTTACTGCTTTCCACATTGGGCAGACCATCACTTTGCCCACCTTCTTTCCGCCTCCGCATCCTTCCAGAGAGGAGGAGAGGCTCCACCGTCTGGACCCAAAACGTGCGCTCTCTTTCTATATTGACCGCACAAAACACTTCCGGGTGGATGACCAGCTCTTTGTTGGCTACGTGGGCGCCAAAAAGGTCGGGCGGTGCACAAGAGGACCATCTCCCGCTGGGTTACCTTGTGCATCAAGACCTGCTATTCTTTGGCTAAAAAGGAACCTCCTGTTGGGCTGCGTGCCCATTCCACCAGGGCAACGGCTGCTACCACGGCCTTGGGCCGCGGTGTTCCGCTGCCGGTTATCTGTCAGGCGGCTACGTGGGCCTCGCTGCACACGTTTACTAGACATTACTGCCTTGACAGTCAGGTCCGGAGGGACGGCTTCTTTGGCCGTTCTGTCCTCCAGGACTTCCTTGTCTGATCTTTGTTCGCAGACCCACCACCGGGGTTGGTATTGCTGGGGTATCTATTCTAAGGTAAGGAATCTATCACTAACGTGTCTCTTTCAGATGCACAAGTTACTAACTTGTGTAACGATATATCTGTAAGAGACAGTAGTTAGTGATAGATTCCTTACCGCCCACCCATCCTCCCCGTTCTGCGAACTGATTTCTAGGGTTAAGGACATCCCTTTCAGGGCCCTAGTATTTTTCAGACACCTGTGTCAGCTTCTTGCATGGCTCTGCGTTCCTGGCGCGGAAAGTCGTGTACAGAACTGACGTCAGCGCGCAGGGGCGGCGCCTAAGTACTGCCCGCGACGTCATCCCGGCGATCACGACGCCGACGACGGACGCGGAGCCGCACGACGCCGCCTACCGACGCGCAAGGGTACTGCTACGCAAAACTTTCCGGATCCAGCCTGACGCCTGGGGATATTCTAAGGTAAGGAATCTATCACTAACTACTGTCTCTTACAGATATATCGTTACACAAGTTAGTAACTTGTGCATCTGGAGAGTCCATCTGCATTGGTATGGTTACTCCTAGGTCTATGTTTCACAGAAAAGTCTATCCCCTGTAGGGAAATGGACCTCCTCAAAAGTTTGGGATTTTTATCCTTCATTTTTTAAGCCATAAGAGGGGCTTATGATCTGTCTGAACAATGAAGTGAGTACCAAACAGGGATGGCATCAACTTCTTCAAGGCTCAGACCACAGCAACGGCCTCCCTCTCAATAGCTGAACAAAGTTTCTCCCTGGGGGTCAACCTTCTGCTTATAAAAACTAGTTGTTGGTCCTGGCCATCTGCATTCAGTTGCGACAATACTGCACCTAGCCCTATCTCAGAAGCATCTGTCTGGACAATGAAGGTTTTGGGGTAATCAGGACTTTGCAGAATGGGAGCAGAGCACATGGTCTGCTTCAGGTCATCAAATGCCTTCTGAAAGCTAATGTTCCAATGAACTTTCTTAGGCATTCTTTTGGAGGTGAGATCATTAAGGGGAGTCACTATGGATCCATAGCCCTTAAAGAACCTCCTGTAGTACCCAGTTAGGCCCAAGAAAGCTCTGACCTGAGTCTGGGTAGTGGGAGCAACCCAGTCCGTGACTGTAGGAAGCTGGCTTAGTGTATGGTTCACACTTATTTAAGTGAAGCACCCTGCACTAATCCAGGCAACGCTTATGGTGATTTTAGTGGTTTTAGACAACCTTAGAAAGCTCTCTAAGTAGTAGCTGTGGAGAGCAGCCTTCAGGCTTAGTCCCGAAGGAGTGTAAAGCAGCTTGTTTTACCAGTGCTAATCATATAGTCTAGGTTAGGTGAAAAAGAACCACAGAGTGTAGTTATAAAAATATGTATTTATTATAAACACTCACTAACATTTTGAAATATCTCCTACCCGGAGATATAATCACAATACACACAATACTTAAATAATAGACTAGGTAAATAGCACAAATGCACCAAACCAAATACTAATAAAGTGGAATGCGAACCGCTACCAAAATCGAGACTTGACCCCGAAGACTTAGAAGTGCCGGGGACCCAAGGAACCACCTTAGGTAAGTACTGAGGAACCCCATGGAGGCCGTATGCAGAGTGGAAACACGACATGGAGAATGGGGAAGTCACGTTGCAGTTTTCAAGAAGCAGGATCCTTCCCATGGGACCCTGAAGAAACCCTGTGTAAGATGGAAGGTTGGAGAGTCACCCCGCCCCTGGATACCCTAGGAACCAGGATACCTACACCAGGGAAGCTGGGTGCATAGGTGTGAAGTGACGTTGGAAACCGCCGTAGACCACAATGGAGGACTTCAGTGAAGATGCCGCTGGCAAAGAAGGTGAAAGAGTCCAGTGGAATCCGAGGGTGGATTCTTGAAGAGGAGTACCTGCAAGCAGAGGGGACAGAGTCTATACAACTCGGGAGGGACCAGGAGGCACGGAAGACCAATGACCACCGATGAACGAAGATGCAGGAGAGTTGACGGTGACCTTGCCGCTGCAGCTGTGAGAACCAGGTGACACTGTGGAAGACAAGGAGCCGTTCACGAGCTGTCCCATGTTGGAAGTCGAGAACCAGGGGGTCGGTGTCCGGCGGGAGCACCAAAAAGCTTTGGCAGCAGCAACAGATAAGGAAAACGAAGAAGGTGCAGTGTCGGGACCAGCAAGGTCCAAGGGACTCACCAAACACAGGAGAGTCAGAGCAGGCCCAGAGCAAGCAAGAGAGTCCACTGGAGCCAAAAGAAGACCGTCAAGAGACCCACCGGCCGAAGGCACAGGAGTCACAAGAGGACCTCAAGCAGCTCACCAGTTATGCAGGCCCACGGTGCAGAGGATGCGGTGAGGACGAAGATCTTGGTAGCAGGAGATGCTGGAGGCTAAAGCTTCTTTGAGCCTGAAGATCTCTGGAGAAGAGAGTCAACAAGCCTTGGCACCGGCAAGTCGACGCAGTGCACAGGGGTACGGCTCCAGCGGTTCCGACGAGGGATACTGGCTTCAAACTTGCTGAGAAGACAGTGCAGGCCTCATGGGAGCTGCAGAACCACCACCTGTGTTGCTGGGCCTTTCAGAGACCGTGGAGCAGCAGACTGGTCAGCTCAGTTGCGGTGCCTGCAGATGCAGGGGGGTGACTTCTTCACTCCAAAGGAGATTCCTTCCAGTGTCTTTGATGCCCACAGGCCTGGAGAGAACCTGAAAGAAGCACAGACAACAAAGACGACTAGGAGAGCAACAAGACCAGGTGTAACGTTTGGAGTCTTTCTTACCGCTCTTAAGATGGTGGAACGGTTCTCGACTTCAGCTCTTGTAGGTCCTGGTTTGTCCGAAATATGGACGACCCCTTCCGGAAGCCACGGTGCCGCCGGCCGTGAAAAGCCTAAGCAGCCAGTGCCCTCCAGAAGGAGTCCCAAGAGGAAAAAACCCCATAGGGAAAAACCTCTGATGACGAGGAGACTCCAGAAACGACGGAGAAGATAGGAGCCAGGAAACACAGGGAAACCAGAAGCCCAAGATGGAGCAGGAGATAAACAGGAACTCAAACTGGAGCAGGAGGTGCCAAATGAAGGAGAGCGTCAACGAAAGGAAAGGACCACCAAAAACTGGAGCAGGGAACCAACAGGAGCGAGGACACACCAACAGGAACAAGGAGTGTTGCACGAATGAAAAGATTCTGCCCCTTTTATATCCAAGAACAGGAAGTAAAAAACAGGAACAGGAAGTGACAAGACAGGAACAGGAAGTTACAACAGACAGGAACAGTAGGTGACAAGACAGGAACAGGAAGTGAAAAAACAGGAAGAAGACCGTTGCCATCTTGGACAGGGAAAGGAGTGAAGTGCAGAATAGGAAGGCCGCCATGTTAGGCAGGTAGAACAACCTTTCTCCAAGGCCCTCTGGGAGCACAACTGTGAAGGAGAGAAGGAGAACAGGCAACAAGATGGCCCCAAAGGAGATGACCTACAGGATAATACCATGCAAAAGGTAAGTGCACGTGTCCCCCAAAAAGCATAGGAAGCCGCAGTCTCCACCTGGGAACCCCGGTATTCCTAAGATGTTATGTGAAACATCTAACTGGCTGCCGCGGAAGTCCATAGTGTGCTCGATGCAAAGAGGCAGCAGGCATCACGGGGCGCACCCGTAACGCCAAAATGGCAATAGCGGGCCGCCGTGTTGCTCCGTGACGCGCTCGAGAAGGAGAGAGAGGCGTCGCGGGTTGCACTGCGGCCCGTGAAGAGGAAATGAGCAGCGTCGCGGGTCGCGGTTCGGCCCGCAGCGCAACACCAGGAGCAGCAGGAGTCTTCCTTGTTGCAATCTCGGTTCTAGTCGAAGTCCAAAGAAGTGCAGGTGTCCAAACGGTCAAAGAGTAACGTGGTTCATTCTTGAGTCTTGTCCCACGATGAATCTGAGGACCCACCCACAAGTAAGTCCTTAAGTACCCTAAGGGAAGGTTCCTCCCACAACTCAAGGGTCCCTCCCAGAGGATACTCTCATGAACTGGCTCAAACTGGAGTATGCAAGGACGGCACCAAATGTGCCCTTTAAAGCAGTCTGGTGGCGCTGGCAAGCGACCCCACCCCAGCCCAGTACACTATGTCCTGTCTGGGAGGTGGTCCCACCTCCCTGCGACAGGAAACCTATTGTTCTACCTTCCCCTGTTTGAGATTAGCTCAGCAGCAGGAGGGCAGAATCATCTCTGTGGTCGGCAGCAGCACTAGCTTGCTGTCAGACCCTGAAATGGTGTTACTGGGAGTACAGGGAGGTATCCTAGGGGAGCCCACCCCAGTACATGGGATCATACTTCCAACGCTGGATTCGGTGTTGGGGTATGATTCCAACAGGTTTGATACCAAACATGACTGGGTTTGGTGCAGCCACTATATTGCTAGACATCTCGTAATGACTGATGTCCACTATATGTATTAAAATGGCTGACCGCACTTACAAGGCCTGGAGAATCATCTCCGGGGTTTGTAGGCGTGCCCTGCTCATGCAGGGGCACCCTCACACTTATAATCAATGACCCTGCCCTCAGGACTGAAGAGTCTGCCATAGGGGTGACTTATAGGTTTTAAGTGTAGTTACCTCACATATAAGGAAACATATATCTGTCGTGAGAGGTGCATGCAGTAACTCACACAGGCTGCAATGGCAGGCCTTTCATCATAGTGTGAGTGGACTCCCATGGGTGGCACAATACATGCTGCTGCCCATGGGAAACCCCTGGGGTACCTATGCCCTGGGTACCTGTGTACCATATACTCGGGACTTACAAGGGTACACCAGTTGCCAGTCAGACTAGGTCAAAAACAGACTAATATCAAGCAAAAAAGTGGGTGTAACCATGAAAGCAGATCCTACTTTCCTACAGAGAGGGTCCTAGTTTCAGAAGCAGGCAGTGGTTGTTATTCCCGCTACTTTCTGATTCCGAAGAAGAACAAAGGGTTAGGCCCATTTTAGATCCTCGGACTGTCAATCTCTTCCTCAAAAATGAGAAGTTCAAGATGCTAATTTTGGCTCATGTCTTGTCTGCCCTAGACCAAGGAGACTGGCTGGTAGCGTTGGACTTGCAGGATGCGTATTTTCATATCCCCATCCTGCAGGGCCAGAGACGTTACTTGCATTTTGAGGTAGGCCACGAGCACTTTCACAGTGCTATCTTTTGGCCTTACCAGTGCCCCTCAGGTGTTCACCAAGGTAATGGCTGTGGTTGCAGCTCATCTGCGCTGGTTAGGGATTTCAGTGTTCCCCAACCTTGACAACTGGCTGTCTTTGCCCCAGGCTGTCGTTTCCCACTTCCAGACTAGGGCGGTCCTCCTGCATTCGCTGGGGTTCTCTATAAACGTGGCAAAGTCGCACCTTACTTCTTCCCAGATGCTACCTTTCATCAGGGCTGTCTAGACACAGTGCCGTTTTGGGCTTATCCTCCCGAGCAGCCAGTCCAGGATATTCAGGTTATGAAACTGATGTTTCAGCCTCTGTCCTGGATTTCAGTGAGACTGACTCTGAGGTTGCTGAACGTCATAGCCTCCTACATCCTGTTTGTAAAACACGCCAGATGGCTTATGCGGGAACTGCAGTGGGACCTGAAGTTCCACTGGGCGCATCATCAGGCTAATCTCTCCGACGTGGTCCAGATCTCAGAAGGAACTGCAAAGGACCTGCAGTAGTGGTTAACAAACCACGATTGGGTCAGAGGCAGACCCCTCTCCCTTCCCCAACCAGATCACACAGCGGTGACAGATGCGTCACTCCTGGGATGGGGCGGCCAACTAGAAGAGGTGGAGATCAGGGGACACTGGTCTCCGGCAGAGGCGAGGCTCCACATCTGAAAGAGACACGTTAGTGATAGATTCCTTACCTTAGAATATCCCCAGGCGTCAGGCTGGATCCGGAAAGTTTTGCGTAGCAGTACCCTTGCGCGTCGGTAGGCGGCGTCGTGCGGCTCCGCGTCCGTCGTCGGCGTCGTAATCGCCGGGATGACGTCGCGGGCAGTACTTAGGCGCCGCCCCTGCGCGCTGACGTCAGTTCTTCTTTTTCCGCGCCAGTAAGCGCAGATCCGGGAAGAGCAGTGCCCTGGTCAATTTTTGACCATACTTTTTGGTGATTTTTTCACTGTTTTTTCCATCTTTAAGGTGTCGTAGGGATGCCCGGCTTCAAGCGATGCGGCGCCTGTGCGCGGATGATGTCCGTCACCGACCCGCATTGGGAGTGTCTCTTCTGCCTCGGCCGAGGCCACGACACCGAGTCTTGTCCCGAATGCCAGGCCCTCAACCCGAAAGCTTTGCGAGAGCGGTCTCGAAAGCTCCTCGAGGCCCGGCATTCGGCTCCGCGGAAGCCCCGGTCGCGTGAGAGGTCCAGGGGTCGCTCGCGGAGTGCACACCGGTCGTCGGCGTCGAAGTCTTCTTCGTCCGGTAAGTCCAGGCACAAGAAGTCCAAGAAGCATCGTCGCTCTCGGACTTCGCCTCGCCGGTCTCGCGACTCGGCTGAGGCCCCTCCCGGCACCGTCCCCGCGGCCCCGGACTTGCCTGTGGAGTCGCCCCCGTCATACCCGCCCTTCCCGGGTTCGGGGGCGGATCCGGCCAAGGTACAGGAGTTCCTGTCGGCCATGGCCCGCCTCTTCGGGCCTTCAGGCCCCTCCGGTGCGCCTTCGGGCCCCGCGGGCCCTGATGGGGTTGCTCCGGCGTCGCCGGCGGCTCCGGCCCCGGCGTCGCCCGGGCCTCCAGCCTCGATCCCGGCTCCGGCTTCGGCCCCGGCCTCGATCCCGGCTCCACAACCCCCATCGACGCCGGTCGACCTCACGACACCTCCGCCGGCGCCGATGTCTCCGGTGCCGTTCTCGACGCCGCCCTGGGCTCCGGGCGGCGTCGTCCCCCAGTTCCTTCCGGCTCCGGACATGGACCCGGAGCGACGTCGCTCGACGCCGGCTCCGGCGCCGATGGGACCTTGGGTCCCAAATGTCCCTCCTCCTCCTTATTTTGAACCAGAGGAGGACCAGGAGGACTGGGAGGGGTCTGATGACCCTCTGACACGCAACTGTCAGTATGATGAGGACTGGACAGAGAGTCTAGGGGAGGCCAGTGGTCTGGATACTTCTCCTGACACTGGCATGCTGTCTCCTCCCGTGGCTACGGAGGAGGGGGCCAATTTTGGTACGGTGTTGCGTAGGGCTGCTGGGGCCTTACGTCTCCAGCTCCCTACTTTGACGGTCAAGCCTAACATCTTGACAGAGGTGCTTCAGCCGGCAGCCTCCTCTGCGGAGACTGTGCTGCCGTTTAACGACGCCCTCACTGACGTTCTTTTGGGCGCCTGGTCCAAGCCCAACACAGGGGCTCCTGTGGATCGGAACGTGTCACGACGCCATCGCCCCGCTCCGGGCGACCCCCTGTTTCTTTCTGTCCACCCCACTCCTGAGAGCTTGGTTGTCCAAGCCTCCGCTTCCCAAACCGCCTTCCCTACCGCTCCTCCGGATAGGGAATCCAAACGCCTGGATCAGTTTGGGAAGAAAGGTTTTTCTTCCTCCAGTGCTGGCTTGCGGTCCGTTAACACCGCTTGTCTTTTGGGCCGATATACCCACTCCCTGTGGGATTCGGTGGCGGATGTTTTGCCCCAGTGCCCTGAGGAGGTCCAGGCACTGCTTTCCCGCGCCATTGCGGAAGGAAGGGATGCGGCCAAATACACTATCCGTTGTGGCCTTGACACCGCCGACTCGCTGGGCAGGTCGATTGCAACGACGGTGGCGCTCCGGCGCCACGCCTGGCTGAGAACCACTGGTTTTTCAGGGGATGTCCAGAATACTCTCATGGACATGCCCTTTGATGGAGTCGGTCTTTTTGGGTCCAAAGCAGACCATGCGTTGGAGCGCTTTAAGGACTCACGGGCTACTGCAAAGTCCCTGGGCCTTTCTGCTACACGCCCTCCGCTGCCTTCTGCTTTTCGCCCCTATCGTGGCCACGGTAGGGGCGCCCTTCACGTCAGCAGCCCAGCCACCGGCCCGCGCAGCAGGCGTCTTCGCGTGGCCGAGGACGTGGATTCCGCCGTGGCGGATCGGGCAACCAGCGTGCGGGTCAGGCCACCACCTCCAACCCGTCCGCGGCCTCCAAGCCCTCCTAGTCCCTCCTTTCAGGTGCACGGCACGCCAGTAGGGGCAGGGTCCGCCATCACCTTCCCCACTGGCGCACCATCACCTCGGACAGGTGGGTCTTGGACATTGTCCGAAGGGGCTACTCCCTCCCCTTCGAGACCACCCCCCAGCCATGCCACCTCAATTCCACCGCATGTCAGGGGATCACTTGGTGCTTCTACGGAAGGAAGTCACGGCCCTCTTGACCAAAAGGGCCATCGAGCATGTTCCGACCCCAGAAGTAGGGCGTGGTTGCTACTCCCACTACTTTCTGGTGCCCAAAAGGACAAGGAGGACATGCGTCCTATCTTGGACCTCCGGAACGTCAATCGCTTCCTCCGGAAGGAGAAGTTCAAGATGCTCACCCTAGCTCAGGTCTTGACTGCCCTCGACCCTGGAGACTGGTTGGTAGCGTTGGACTTGCAGGACGCGTATTTCCACATCCCCGTCCTGCCGGCCCACCGGCGTTACCTTCGGTTCACGGTAGGCCCCGAGCATTTTCAGTTCACCGTGCTCCCCTTTGGCCTTACCAGTGCCCCTCGGGTGTTCACGAAAGTGATGGCGGTGGTCGCAGCTCATCTGCGCCGGGCAGGGGTTTCAGTCTTCCCCTACCTCCACGACTGGCTGCTGAAGGCGGGCTCGTCCCAGGCAGTCGTCTCCCACCTCCAGACTACGGCCGAACTCCTGCACTCGCTGGGGTTCTCCATCAATGTGCCGAAGTCGCATCTAATTCCTTCTCCACAGCTCCTTTTCATCGGAGCAGTTCTGGACACGACGCAGTTTCGGGCCTATCCTCCCGAACGGCGAGTCCGGGATATTCAGGCTATGATTCCGATCTTTCGGCCTTTATCCTGGGTTTCGGTACGGATGACCCTGAGGCTGCTGGGCCTCATGGCCTCCTGCATCCTGCTGGTCAATCATGCCAGATGGCATATGCGGGCTCTGCAGTGGGACCTGAAGTTCCAGTGGGCGCAGCACCAGGGCAACCTGTCCGATCACGTCCAGATCTCGGAGGGGACTGCAAAACAGTTGCAGTGGTGGCTCTCGAACCGGCAATGGGTCATGGGCAGATCCCTCTCCCTTCCCCAGCCAGAGCATACAGTTGTGACGGACGCGTCCCTTCTGGGATGGGGCGGTCACATGGGAGAGGCGGAGATCAGAGGCCTCTGGTCTCCGGCGGAGTCCCGGCTCCATATCAACATTCTGGAGCTCCGGGCGATCCGACTTGCACTCAAGGCATTCCTTCCCTCTGTCAAAGGGAAGGTAGTGCAGGTGTTCACAGACAACACCACCGCCATGTGGTACTGCAACAAACAAGGCGGGGTGGGGTCGTGGACCCTTTGTCAGGAGGCTCTGCGCCTCTGGACATGGCTGGAACATCAGGGCATGTTCCTGGTGGTTCAACACCTGGCAGGTTCCCTGAACGCCAGGGCGGACGAACTCAGCCGCAGGTGCATGATGGATCACGAATGGCGTCTTCACTCGGAAGTGGCGCAAGGACTCTTTCTACAGTGGGGAGAGCCTTGGTTACATCTATTCGCCACCGAAGAGAACGCGCAATGTCATCAGTTCTGCGCGTTGGAATTTCCAAGGCGGCACTCGCTCGGGCGACGCTTTTCGTCACGAGTGGAGTTGCGGTCTATTGTACGCCTTTCCGCCTATACCACTTCTACCCAGAGTGTTGAAGAAGATTCGGCACGACCGGGCCCAAGTCATTCTTGTGGCTCCGGACTGGGCTCGAAGAGTTTGGTATCCCGAGCTACTCAATATGAGCATAGATCCCCCGATCCGTCTGCCTCTTCGGGAGGATCTTCTGTCGCAGCAGCAGGGGACGGTCCTCCACCCGAACCTGTCCAGTCTACACCTGCTTGCGTGGAGATTGAGCGGCGGCAGTTGATTCCTTTCGACTTGCCTCCCGAAGTTTGTGATGTGATTCTGGCAGCCAGGCGTCCCTCCACTAAGGTGGTATACGCCTGCAGGTGGAACAAATTTGTGGCATGGTGCACAGCAAAGGCTGTGAATCCCCTTTCTGCCCCTCTTTCTGAGGTCCTTCTGTTCCTTCTCTCTTTGGCCCAACAGGGTTCTGCCCTGGGTACCATCAAGGGTTATCTTTGTGCTATCTCGGCCTTCCTCAGGCTCCCTGATCAGCCCTCCCTTTTCAAGTCCCCTGTTGTTAACAGGTTCTTAAAAGGCATTACTCACCTCTTCCCTCCTGTTCCGTTTGTGATGCCTCAGTGGGACTTGAACTTGGTTCTTACCTTTTAATGTGCGCTCCCTTTGAGCCTCTACATAACTGTCCTCTTCGTCTTCTGACTCTGAAGACAGCCTTTCTGGTGGCCATCACCTCCGCTCGGCGGGTGAGTGAGCTCCAGGCTCTATCTTGCAAACCTCCCTTTCTGTCTGTTCATCCAGACAAGGTTGTTCTTCGGACGCGTCCGTCCTTCTTGCCAAAGGTGGTTACTGCTTTCCACATTGGGCAGACCATCACTTTGCCCACCTTCTTTCCGCCTCCGCATCCTTCCAGAGAGGAAGAGAGGCTCCACCGTCTGGACCCAAAACGTGCGCTCTCTTTCTATATTGACCGCACAAAACACTTCCGGGTGGATGACCAGCTCTTTGTTGGCTACGTGGGCGCCAAAAAGGTCGGGCGGTGCACAAGAGGACCATCTCCCGCTGGGTTACCTTGTGCATCAAGACCTGCTATTCTTTGGCTAAAAAGGAACCTCCTGTTGGGCTGCGTGCCCATTCCACCAGGGCAACGGCTGCTACCACGGCCTTGGGCCGCGGTGTTCCGCTGCCGGTTATCTGTCAGGCGGCTACGTGGGCCTCGCTGCACACGTTTACTAAGCATTACTGCCTTGACAGTCAGGTCCGGAGGGACGGCTTCTTTGGCCGTTCTGTCCTCCAGGACTTCCTTGTCTGATCTTTGTTCGCAGACCCACCACCGGGGTTGGTATTGCTGGGGTATCTATTCTAAGGTAAGGAATCTATCACTAACGTGTCTCTTTCAGATGCACAAGTTACTAACTTGTGTAACGATATATCTGTAAGAGACAGTAGTTAGTGATAGATTCCTTACCGCCCACCCATCCTCCCGTTCTGCGAACTGATTTCTAGGGTTAAGGACATCCCTTTCAGGGCCCTAGTATTTTTCAGACACCTGTGTCAGCTTCTTGCATGGCTCTGCGTTCCTGGCGCGGAAAGTCGTGTACAGAACTGACGTCAGCGCGCAGGGGCGGCGCCTAAGTACTGCCCGCGACGTCATCCCGGCGATCACGACGCCGACGACGGACGCGGAGCCGCACGACGCCGCCTACCGACGCGCAAGGGTACTGCTACGCAAAACTTTCCGGATCCAGCCTGACGCCTGGGGATATTCTAAGGTAAGGAATCTATCACTAACTACTGTCTCTTACAGATATATCGTTACACAAGTTAGTAACTTGTGCATTAATATGTTGGAGCTTTGAGCGATCCGGTTGGCATTGAAAGCATTTCTTCCCTCTATCAAGAGGAAGTTAGTGCAGGTGTTCACGGACAACACCACTGCCATGTGGTACTGCAACAGTCAGGGCGGGGTGGGGTCATGGACCCTTTGTTAAGAAGCCCTAGGTCTCTGGACATGGCTGGAACAAAAGGGCATAACCCTGGTGGTTCAATACCTAGCGGGTTCTCTGAATGCCAGGGTGGACGAACGCAGCAGTTGATGCCTAGCGGATCATGAATGGTGCCTCCAGTCAGAGGTGGAGTAAGGTCTCTTTCAGTAGAGGAGAGAGCCTTGGTTAGATGTGTTCAGCTCCTAACAGAACGCTCAATGTCAGCAGTTTTGCGAGCTGGAGTTTCCAAGGTGGCTATCGCTCGGTGACGCTTTTCGTCGCGAGTGGAGCTCAGGCCTACTTTACGCCCTTCCACCCATACCAGTTCTGCCCAGGGTTCTCAATCAGATCAAGAACGATGTGGCCCAAGTCATTCTTGTGGCTCCTGACTGGGCACAGAAAGTTTGGTATCCAGAGCTTCTGAAAATGAGCATTGATCCTTCGATCAGGCTGCAGCAGCAGGGGAGGGTCCTCCACAAGAACCTGTCAACTCTCCGCCTCCATGCATGGAGATTGAGCGGCAACAGTTGATAGCTTTTGACCTTCCTCCTGAAGTATGTGAGGTTATCTTTGGGGGCCAGGTGGCCCTCGACTAATACGGTGTACGCCTGCTGTTGGCAAAAGTTTGTAAAATATTGTACAGAAAGATCTATTGACCCTCTTTATGCCTCTTTATCTACTATCTACTTTTATTCTTACCCTTGCCCAGCAGGGCTCTGTGTTGGGTACGCTCAAGGGTCATCTTTCTGCTCTGTCTGCTTTCTTGCGGCTGCCAGACAAATCCTCTCTGTTTAAATCTTGTCCATATTTTTCCACCTACACCCTTTGTTATGCCTCAATGGGACCTTCATTTGGTCCTCACATTTCTCATGCATGCTCCTTTCGAGCCGTTGCATAATTGTCCCCTCCGTCTGCCTACCATCAAGACAGCCTTTCTATTGGCAATAACATCTGCATGGAGAGAGAGTGAGTTGCAGGCATTGTCATCCAAGCCTCCCTACTTGATGCTCTTTGCAGATAAAGTGGTGCTTTGCACCTGGACTTCATTCTTTCCGAAGGTGGTGACCCCATTCCATCTGGGTCAATCAATCACGCTGCCCACCTTTTTTGCTCCCCCTCATCCCCCTAAGGAAGAGCAGCATCTCCAATGTCTGGACCCAAAAAGAGCATTGTCTTTGTAACTTGACCACACAAAAGAGTTCCGAGTGGACGACCAACTCTTTGTGAGGTACGTGGGAGCAAAATAAGGTCAGGCAGTGCAGAAACAGACCATTTTTCGCTGGGTCATTCTCTGCATTAAGATCTGCTATGCCCTGGCGAAGATGTAGCCCCCTTAGGGATTAAGGGCCACATGCATCATCCAAAATACCGGTCGCAAAGGGGCAGATTCGCAGAATCTGCCTCTTTGCGACCAGTATTTTTGCATTTGGGATGCATTATTCCTTAATTCCTTAATTGCGATTCGCAATCTGCGAGTCGCAATTAAGGAATTTGTAGGAATCGCAATTTTATTTTGCGATTCCTACATGCATAAGCAATTGCGATTCCCAAATTGCGATTTCTTAAAAATCGCAATTTAGGAATCGCAATTGCTCACTTTGATGCATGTGGCCCTAAGAGCCCATTCCACCAGGGGGAAGGCTGCTATCACGGCATTGGCTCTGGATGTCACAGTCCTTGACATCTGCCAGGCAGCAACTTGGGCGTCTTTGCACACGTTTGCCATACACTACTGCCTGGACAGTCAGGTCTGCAGGGCCGGGCATTTCACCCACTCGGTCCTGCCGGACTTTCTATTATAGTCAATTTGTCCGCAGCCCACCGCCAGGATGTTTATGGCTTGGGTATCTATTCAAAGGTAAGGAATCTGCAGCTAGAGGTCTCTATCAGGTGAACAAGTTACTTACCTTCAGTAACGCATTATCTGGTAGAGACAATATCTAGCTGCAGATTCCTTACAGACCCACCCATGCCTCCCCGCTCTGCAGACTTATTGGTTAAGGCTAGGGTTGTACCCCTTTTCAGGGCCCTTGTTATGACACATAATTAAGTCAGTCACTTCATGGCTCTGCGCTTCCGGTGTAGAAAAGTATTGACGTCTGTGCGCCTGGGTGGTGCCTACATAGGTGACCGCGACATCATAATCAACACTAACGATGCCGATGACATCACACAGAGCCGAATGGAGCCACCGGATGGCACATGCAAGGGGTAATCCTCAGGCAAAAGTTTTCAGATCCAGGCTGACGCATAGGAAATTCAAAGGTAAGGAATCAGCAGCTAGATATTGTCTCTACCAGATAATGCGTTACGGAAGGTAAGTAACTTGTTCTTTAATGACATTCAGGACTTTGGCCATGTCTAAGAGTTTTTCATTGTTGCTGACTGTATCATCCTCAAGGGTAGAAATCCTGATTTCTGTGGTTGTGATTCTGATTTCTTATTTAGTGAACAAAGTGTTCATTTTGTCCAACCTAGTCTTCAATTTGTCTAGTTTGACTTCGTTTGATGTGTGGCTTTTCTGCATATGAAGGAGCTGTGCTTTAATGTCAAGGTCCTCAATATCTCCACACCCTCCTGCGAAGAGGCTGCATGGTCAGAAGAGTGGGCCTTTCCAGCTTTTTTGGTTTTGTACAACAATTTTGCTTGTTTGGGGTTGGACCCTGGATGATCCACCTCTAACCCGTCCACCAGATTACCCTGTGTGATGAGCTAGCTATCTGCAGCTCAGGGGGGAGAGACTGTTCGTCAAAGTGGAGCTTGGCCCAGCCCCTCACAATGGTAGTATGAGGGCTGAGGCGTGCAGTATAGTCCAGGTTCCTACCTATATGGTGGGTGCATGAGAGAGAGCCGTGAGGAATCAGGCCTGCATGAAAGACAAGCAAAACACTAGTGTGAGAAATTGGGTTGTTGGTTGACTGGAGTGTGAGCCCTGGTCAAGCAGGAACCACAATCCTTGTCAGGTAGGCACAAGCCAACCCTAAATTAATCTGTGCTCAACCCTCTGGTAGCTTGGCACCGAGCAGTCGGCCTTAATTGAGAGAAAATGCGTAAAGCATTTGTGCAGCACTTCACACAGTAATAAAGTGAAAACACCACACAAAAAGAATCCCACACCAGATTGGAAAAATAGAGTATTTTTTTATAAATAAAACAGGACCAACACAACAAAAATCGAATTAGTAGAACTGGATATACGCAAGTTTAAAGATTTCAGTGATAACAGCACCAAAAAGCACAAAGCAGCAACTTTAGAAATCTGGTTGCGCCGGACAGGGACAAAGTCACAAGTTCAGGCCAACCACGATGTAACTCATGCCAGCTACAGGGACACAGTTAGGTCCACTGGACAAAGTAGCTTAAATCCGGTTTGCAGAGCACTGGGAGGGTCCGCATTGAAGATGCGCTGCGTCTGTTCCAGAATGCGACCAGACTGCGATGCGAAGTCCTGCGTTGTCGTCAAGGATACCATCGACGAGGGCTTACGATGCAAAGTCCAGCATTAAGGATGTGTTGCGCAGTCGGAGCAATGTGTCAGCTCCGAGGAGGTGCGAGTCTGCGGTGCGGAGTCTGGCATCGTCGTTGAGGCAGCCGTTGAAGAGGGATGTGAGTGCGTTGCGTAGTGGTGATTCCAATGAGGCCACAGACTGTGTTGCGGGTCTTTGCGACAGAGCCAATCAATGCAGCAGCAGCAATGTGTCAGTTCTGCTCGGGGTTGTGCTACACAGCAGAGGGGAAGTGTCAGTTCTGCTGGATTCACATAGAATGACATAGCACCTTGGGACTACTTCCAAGGGTCCAGGACTGGGGTGTACCACTTGGCAGGGCAGACTCACAGATGGCAAAGTCCAGGTGCTGAGGTTGTTGGAGCCTTCTGTCCCTGAGCTGCCAGCCAGGAGGCCAGCTAACTAGCCCTTGGAGTCACTCTGGGGTCCTGGGTTCAACAGATGCAGGTCCAGTCCTTCTCACCCAGGCAAGAGGGCAGCAGGTCAGCAGAGCAGCAGTCATTCAGAGCAGCAGACCAGCAGAGTGGCCGTCCTTTCAGCAGCACAGCAGTTCTTTTTCCTGGCATAGTGTCCACAGGTCCAGAAGAGTACTGAAGAGTTGGTGTCTGGGGTCCAATATGTCCCTTTCAAGTGGGGAGAAGTTCTATAGGTTTCCATTTGAAGTCCCCAGGCATCCTGCTTTCCCTGTCCTGGCTCAAGACTAAGTACAGGGGGTATGCAGCCCTTGTGTAGAGGCAGGACACAGCCTATTCAAGTATAAGTAGGGTTGTGCCCAGCTCCGCTCTCTCAACCCGCCAGTGATGGCCCATCTAGGCACACCTAAGCTCGCTATATGTGTGGCTGTCTAGGAGGAATACACAAAGCCCAACTGTCAACTACACCCAGTCATGTGACACAGAGACAGGCTGCAGGCACTAATGGCTAAGGCAGGAAAATGCCAAATTTCTAAAAGTGGCATTTCCAGAATTGAAACAAAAAATCTGATCTCACCATAAGGTAGGATTTTTCATTACAATTCCAAAGACACTACACATGAACTGGTTACCTACTCCCATTTGGAAATTACAGCTTATTAAATGCAATAAGGTAACTCCAATGTTATAATATGGGAGAGGTAGGCCTTGCAGTAGTGAAAAATGTATTTAAGAGTTTTCCACATGTAAAACTTAAAAGTATATGTCCTACTTTTTAAATAAATTGCATCCTGCCCTCTGGGCTGTTCAGGGATTACACTAAGAGTGAGTTATATGTATTAAAAAGGAAGATTTTGGCCCTGCAAAAGGTTTATTTTGCCAGGTCGAATGGCAGTTTCAAATTGCACACACAGGTTCTGCAATGGCATGCTTGGGACGTTTAAATTCCTACTTTGGGTGGCGTTACCAGGGTGCCGACCAAGATGGCCGCTTAGTTCTGGAGCTCCGCCAAACTCCCTGAGATCCTGGCCATCCGGGCGGCCTCTACGTAGGTGTAGATGGTGGCGGAGATGCGGAACTGAGCGGCAACACGAGCGGTTTTGAAAACGGCCCGAAACATTAATTTTCGAGTGCAGGACCCGATAAAATGCTGATGACGACGATGGGCACCGAGACCGGGATGGAGCTGGGAGGCCGTGCAGCCTCGTGATCAGCCACTGGAGCCTACGGCTTGGTTGGGCTACATTCCCATGCCCCGCCGCTAATGGAAACATCGGGGACGTGTGAGGAGGAGCGCGCCTGTCGCGGGCGCTCACGGACTGGAGCAGGCAACAGCAACCCGAGGAAAACGCTTGGACGGGGTGAGGCGCCACATTGGGCCCATACGTCGATTCCAGGTAAGGCCGGCCAGCAACCCCCCCCCCCCGGAGGCCCCATGGTGACAGGGTCCACGGGTGAGACTGGGGCGCCGGACGCTGGGCCGTGCAGGCGCAGCTCTGTCTGGCGCTCCTGCTTCCCCTTTGATCCAGCTTGGCACCATATGAACGGAACACACATTCCTCCCACCGCCCCCCACCCCGACACTTGCAACCACGCTGGAAGGAAGTGGAGGGCATGCAAGCCCATTTAACACCATAGGAAACCGGGAAGCACGGACACGTACATGCTCCATGAAGGGGGCAGGGCATAGGCTATAACAGACCCAGCCACGCATGATCCGGCACTACGGTTTCTGGGTAGCTGCTATCCATAATCAGCACAACCCTCTTGACCTACTTTAGGATCCCCCTCGCAAGACGCCTGCCACAGGAGGGCATCGGAGAGGAGGCCTGTATAAATATTGGAGTATAGACCAGCGGACAAATCCACATTCCCGCTCCCACTGGGCAGATTGAGGACGCGGTGCGCAGGGGCTCAAGGTTTGCTCTCCTTAAACGGATATGGTCCGCGGGGACCCAAGCAGCATAAACTGACATTCAACAAGGCCGGCAGGGGGGCTGAGGTTGCAGGCCCGGAAATGGCGGAGGTTGGAAATATGTCTGCCCCCCCAGAAACAACCACACAAGGAGCAGATGCCCTCATGGTGGAACTTCGGGCTGGCTTCATAGCCCTGGACACGTGCTTTGACGTGCTAGATAAGCGCCTGGACAAAATGGGTGCCAGGTTGGATTACTACGAGGGCAGGTTGGATACCGCGGAGGGCAGAATTTCTGACATTGAGGATGGCTCTGCTCAATCCACCAAGAGACTGGAGCGCATGGAGAAACCTCTAAAAACCATAGCAATCAAGAAGGAAGACTTGGAAGCCAGTGGAAGATGTAACAATGTTTGCATACTGGGACTTCCCGAGTCCACAAATGTTGGCCATCTCAATGGTTTCGTGGAAAAACTCCTGATTGACCTATTTGGCCACAAATCCTGTACTACTACTTTTGTAGTCGAGAGAGCACACCGCACACTTGGAGCACGTCCCAACCCAGTCTGCCCCCCGCGGCCGATCATTGCCCGGCTTCTGAATTTCAAAGATTGGGATACTCCGCTGTGGCTGGCCTGGGAGATAGGAACACTGGACTGGCAGGGATCTTCCATATCACTTTAGCCAGACTTTACCGCTGTGGTGCAGGATGCTCGCAGGAAATACGCAGCAGTCAAAGTCACCGTCCGTAAACTGGGTCTGAAATATGGGATGTTGTACTTAGCATGTTTGAAAGTGGACATAGATAGGAGGTCATGGATTTTTGATAGACCTACGGCGGTCCAGGAATTCCTCCGCTCCCGCGCCAATCCAGGGAGGCCTCGGCGAATACCCACCCCGGGAGGGTCCCCTCCTGTTTCTGACTCTGGGTCCAGGATTGAACTGTTCTCGACCAGCTAAGTACTTACCCGGTCGCTCGCACAGTGATGCAATGACTCTCTTCTGCTTCACATCTCAATGTCCTGTCGCATTAGTATTGCTGCCCTAGGTGTGGCCGAGGACAGTATCATTGGTCATCACATACTATACAGAATCGGGGACTCGGCATAGCGTTGTCTCTCCCCAAGTGCATTAGCACACCAGTATATGCAACGTTGTATTGATTACGTTTAATCTTCTAAAATGTTCAATATCCTTTCTGGGTTTTGGGTATTTCCCCTGTGCAGAGGATTTGGGGATGGGTGGGGGGGTGTGGGTGAAAGGGTTTGTTGGGATGCCTTTACGATTTCTGTTCTTAAGATTGATGTTCAAACTGTACAAGTGCAAATACGCAGGTCCGAAATACATACACACTAACAGCAGTGACTACAGAGAATAGGGTTCTCCCCTTTGCAAACATTGCAATGATGTCCTGGAACATTCGGGGGCTGAATAATACACATAAATGTAAACAAGTAGTTCATTATCTACGTCATCAGGTTGATATTGTCTTTCTCCAAGAGACGCACTTACCCTCCAATATTCCGTCTGGTTTTGCAGCAAGCTTGGGCCCTTACAGGTACTTCGCTGGCTATAGCACTTATGCCAGGGGAGTTTCGATACTGGTTCAGAAGCGGGTCCCGTTTAGGGCAGTTGAGGTGTATATGGACACAGCAGGGCAATATTTATTGGGTAAAGGATGCTTATTGGGATACACTGTACTCCTTGTAAATGTTTTGCCCCAAACGTTGACGATCCAGATTTTTTCGATGAGCTCCTGACACGAATAGACTACATGGAAGCGGACCAGGTCTGCATGGGGGGGAGACCTCAATATCTTACTTGATCCCCAAATGGATAGCATAGCCACAACTCCTGATACAAAACCCATGTCCAGGCGCACTCTGACAGATTTGAGGGAAGCGTACCAAATGACCAACGCCTGGTGACATCACTATCCCACACAAGCAGCATACACCCACTATTCCGCCCCACACAATACATGGACCCGACTGGACTACTGGCTTCTTGCTCCCAATGCGATCCCATGGCTTCATTCAATTAAGCATTTACCACACACACTATCAGACCATGCACCAGTCTTGCTCCAGCTGCGGATTCCACAGGCTGGGGGGGTGGAAAGACATTGGAGATTTCCGGAGATGGCCCTTTGGGATGCACTGTTCAAATCCGAGCTACGCTCGGCAATCGTAGAATATTTTTAAATTAACGTGGACACAGTGAAAATCACGTTATGGGAAGCCTTTAAGGCATACATAAGGGAAGTGTGCATTTCGAAGAGTGCAGGCATACTCAGAGACTTGCGTCGCACGCTGTCTCAACTGGAAATGCAGTTATCGACAATAGATCAAAACCACACGACACTACAGCACACATCCAGTTTACAACGCTGGGCAACCCTAATGTCTGAATTTCACGAAGCAGCAGAGCGCGAATCACACTTCCTGGGGAAATATGCGGTCGCCAGGTGATATGGGGAGGGCGAAAGGCCAGGTCACACACTAGCGAGGCTAATGCAGCCACCCAGGGGCCAGACATACATTGTGGGCTTCCAAGGCCCCGAAGGCAAATATATAACAGACACTATAGGTATACAAAATGCGGTGCTATCCTACTACACTGAACTGTACACGTCCAGAGTTTCAGCCGACACCACGGACAATAATAGCTACTTAGATGAAATTGCTTTGGTATGGCTTGAATTGGCCCACCGGGAGTTCTTAGCAGAGCCCTTTACGGAGGAAGACGTCACCCAAGCAATAGATGTGATGGATGGCTCGAAGGCGCAGGGCCTTGACGGACTCTCAGGTAGCTTCTATAAAACGTACAAGCAACTACTTGCCCTGTATCTCCTTGATGTTTATCAGGAGGCCATAGAGTCTGGCAAGCCCCCCCCCCCCATACTCCGAGAGGCGGCCATAACGCTCCTCCCCAAGGCAGGCACAGATCTGCAACAATATGGCTCCTATAGGCCAGTCTCATTAAATTTTGATAACAAAATACTGGCCAAAATGTTGGCCACCAGGCTCTCCCTTATCATTGACCAGATCATATCTCTGGCTCAGTCAGGGTTCATCCCACATAAATCTACTGCCATCGACCTGCGCACACTGTTTGCCACCCTCCACAGAATTGCACCCACTGTCCCTGCCGCAGTCGTCCTGTTGAAAGCTGAGAAGGCCTTTGACTCCCTCGAATGGCCATTTTTGTATGCCACATTGACCAGATTGGGTGTGCCGCAGAGGTTTATCTCCATTGTTTCTTTGCTATGTACAGGCCCTATGGCGCGCATTTGGCTGAACGGCACCCTGACATCTCCTTTTGCACTCACCCAGGGGACTCGCCACGGTTGTCCACTCTATCCGTTGCAATTTGTAATAGCAATGGACCCTCTGGTGCGTCATCTACAGGAGAGACACCTCCACAGGGTCCTGCAGTTTAAAACAGGTCCGCTGCTCATTACCCTTTATGCAGACAATATAATTCTCTATGTGAGACATCCCGATGATAATCTGGGGCCCATACTCTGAGAAATAACCCGCTACGGTGCTCTGTCAGGGTTACACATAAACTGGGGCAAATTGGAAATTTTTCCATTGACAACAGCCCAATGCGATAGGAACACCGAATACCCACTTAAATGGAGTGAGGACTCGATCTTGGTATCCACATACATAAAGAGCCAGAACAAATATTACAGCCCAACTATGGCCCAGCAATGGAGAATCTGAGCTGTAAAATCAAACGTTAGCTGAAACTACCCCTCGCCATGGCGGGCCAAATTGCCATAATCAAAATGGTCGTGCTGCCCCAATTCTTATATTTATTTCAAAATATCCCAATTCCGTTGCATAAAGATTTTTCTCCACACTTCCCTCACACTTATTAAAGCTTGTGTGGGGCGGTAAACAACCCTGGATTAGCTGGGACACATTAACAGTACCATATGAACGTGGTGGGTTTGGATGAACGTGGTGGGTTTGGGGTCCTGAATTTCCGCATATATTATTTGGTCGCCCAGTGCAGTTCGCGAGGCACTGGTATCACTCTGATGCCCGGGTCCCCTACCTAAGACTTGAAGCGGAGCTTGTGTACCCCACACCCCATGACATTCAGACAGTTTCTACAACTAGCTGGGCTTAGAAAGAACTTATCCAGGCAACCGGGAATCACTCTCTCTATTCCCCAGCTATACCGTTGGCAAGGAACCTTTGGTTACCGATCACACAGGAGGCCCTGGTACGGCGCACTGTGTCCAAACACAACCTGGCAACGTTTGGGGACTTGTTCCCCAGCGGGCACGTCTTCTCACGTACTGAGGATGTCCGTTTTAGAGATGCATCATTCATGGACCAGTTTGTATTACGAAGGCCGCAGGGGGCACTCAGAACTCTAATCTCTAGTTATCCCCTCAAACCGCCCGAATTCCCCCCGCTGACGCTACTCATTAAAGACAACAGCGGGCAGCACCTGATGTCCAAGATGTATAAATCCACCATTGCCCTGTTACCCAATAGAGATGCAGGGGTACGTGCTGCGTGGGAACGGGACCTGGGCCAGCCCCTCTCTGACCATCAGTGGCGCTACTGTTGTGACACGCAAGATTTCCTTTAACCATAAACACAAACTGTTACACTTCAAGTTTATATGGCGTGCATACATTATTTCTGTTAAGGTGCACCGGATGGACTCGACACTCCCCCACAGATGCCCCAAGTGCCGCTCCCCAATGGCAGACTTCACACACATGGCGTGGACTTGTGATAGGATTGCCCAATATTGGAGGGCAATATTCGGGGAGCTGTCCCGCATGACGGAACTGTCTATCACGCCCACGCAACTGCAAGTCCTTATGGGGTACGTCCACGATCATCCAAAGTCAGTGCGGCATTTCAGTACACTTGCCCTACTGCTTGCTAAAAGGGAGGTTGCGATGCTTTGGGGTAGTAAACACCCACCAACGTTGAAAACCTGGCTATATAGTATGACATACTGTAATACGAATAGTGATCTCTATGCGCAACTGCAACCCCCAACTTCCAGGTCACTTGATATCTGGCAACTGTGTCGCTCCTACTTGCTTGAATGGTGCACTGAGATAGACAATGAGACGACACACACAACCTAAATTAACACGGATATGTGTTTAGGCAGGCAGAACAGCCCCCCCCCCTTGGTATGCCAGGAACGACACTGTTGTAGAGATTATGATGATGGTTATACGTGGATGTGGACCACAATTGTATATCCTGTACTAAACATGACTAACTTGTACTGTACCTTGCTTGCTATGAAAATCAATAAATAAAGTTGTAAAAAAAAAAAGAATAATAAAAAACAAATTGCTACTTTAGTGGGTTGCACAATCATTGCTGCCGGCCCACTAGTTGCCTCCGATAGACAGGCCATGGGTACAGATAGTGTCACTTTACTAGGTGGGAGTTACAAGTAGTTAAATATGCCAATTGCGTATAAGCAAATTCTACCATGTTTTCAGAAAAGAGCCTAAGCACTTTAGTACTGGTTTGAAGTGGTAAAGTGCGCAGAGTCCTACAGCCAGCAAAAACAAAGTCAGCCGGGCCACTTTCCTACACTGCGCTGGATATGTACCTGGGATTCAGAACCAGCAGTGCAGCCTTTCCTGTCCTGAGTGCTCGTGCAGTATTACGCCCCTTCATCACTTCCAGCACTCACTCCTGCGTGGCACCAAGAGCCCTTCAGCCACGCTGGGTCGCCCTATCTCAGCAGAGGCAGGATCACCTATGCCGGCCACAGTTCAGTGCTTATGAGTCTCTACTCGGCCACCAGTTGTCTCCACTTTGTGATACGAATCCAGTAGCTCAGCTGGTCACACAGGCCCTCAGCAGGCCGATGCATCCGCCATCTTGGGAGAGAGCCCTGAAGCAGGCCCTACATGCTTTTTACCAGTGCTGGGCTCCCCGCACAGATTAATTTTTAGGAGCCATGTTGTCAAGGCAGTCCAGTTAGTGACGCTGGCCAGGATGAGATTGAAGGTGTCCCAATCCGCTCAGGTACAGATGGACTCTGGACAAGACACAAGGAGCCTCTCTAGAGTGCTACAATCTTGAAGCCAGGCACTCTGGCACCCTCAAGTAAGCCAGCTAGTAGAAGAGGTTCTCCCAAATATCCAAAGTCACTTTCAGGTTTAGTTGGTGTTCTGAAGTGATAGTCTTCCAGAGAGGACATTTAAGCTGGGGATATTGGATGAATTTGCTTTGCACTTTTATTGAAATACCTAATGGACCTTGGCAACCTTGCCTAAGAATGTAGGAGGTCTTTTAGAAGTGTATGCAAATAGGAGGCACCGCCTCTGTGAGTCTAATCAGATAAAATATATGTCTCAGATTTGAGAATATCATTTTCAGTATATGTATTATTAATTTAAAATGTTTTGTATCTTTTGTCCAGGAATTCTCCAGTGTGATCCAGGTTCAGTAAGAGATCAAACTCAGATCTTCAGATTGTTTTGCCATGAATGTCTAAGAGTTTTTCATGATCGACTAATCAACACTGAAGACAAGCAGTATTATCTTGCAATGTTATCAGAAATGTCTAGTAAGTTTCTACTTCACATGACCATCAATAGTACCATTTCACGTGAAATCTTTCTCCCGGAAGTTCTTAAAATGCAAATGTAACTTTTGTTCTTTTTTTGTGTTTATAGGTAAACATTTTGCCATCCAGATTGGTCCAGAATATTTTGTCACTAAACCAATCATTTTTGGAGACTTCATGAAGGTAAATTAAATAAATATTTGGTTTAGTGAAAAATAGAGCTTAAGTTATTATATTGTACTCCTTTGTTATGAGATACCTTCTGCTGTGTCACCATGAAGGTATGCCCAAATAATAGCTCCACACTTAAAATATCTGAGACCACTTATGTGGGTCCCTTTTGTACAACATTGGCTCTGCTGTCGATGTACAATGAGCATGATTCACAAAGGTAATAGCACTTCACAATTCACAAATACAATCATTTGCAAGTGCAAATTTATATTCCTTATTTGCAGAATCATTTGTAGAATCATGGATGGTGTGAATTTCCACCTGTAAATACAGTTTATTACAAAATGTTGATGTTAATTAATTAACTATGTCTGAGGACATTCCACCTCTTTTGGAAGAGAGTTGGTTTTCTGCATTTGGGGAAGCGAGTGGACTGGAGTCGTCTCCAGCTTTGGGGCTTCTTTCCCCTCCTAGCATTGCTTCTGAGGAGAGTTCCTCATTTGTAGACATGCTTAGGAGGGTGACTATGGTTTTGGAGTTGGAGTTGGGTCGCCCTATGGTGGCAAATCTACTGATCCCTGATTGATGTGCCTTATTAGGGTCAGTCATGCTATATCTTGCAGGCACCTCTGCCTGCTCCTGGAGATCCAGCTTCTCTCCTCAGGCATCCTACCTCTCATAGTCTGGTGGTACAGGCTGCGTCAGCCTCTCAAAATATGGATTCTTTGCCTAATGCTGCATCGGATAGAGAATCTAGGAGGCAAGATTCGTGGGGCAGACATATTTTTTCCTCAGCTAGTTCTGACTTAAGGTTCACTAACACGTCTTTTGTTCTTGGACATTTTTCTCATGCTTTGTGGGATTCATTGCAGACTATGTTGCCAACACTTCCAGATGGCCTCCGACCTAATCTTGCACAGCTGATTAGGGATGGACAACAAGCAGCTAGGCTGATAATTAGATGTGGCATGGATACTACTGATTCGGTAGGTTAGGCCATGGCATCCTCTGTGGCACTACGTCGTCATGCCTGGTTGCGTACCTCGAAGCAAACACTTGGAGATGATGGACGGAGCGCTGAAACTTTTCAGACACTCACCCCCAGTCACAGATCTGGGTTGAATCTATCAATGTTCTTTAGCTCACTTCACCAGCCCCGTTTCAGACCCATCTATATGCAAATCAGTCTTGACCCTATTCCACATGGGAACAGTCCAGCCCAAACTGCCAAGCCAGGTCTTCCCTGGACTGGAAACAAGCAACCTGGGATTGGTTTCGGGGTAACACCCCTCATCAGCCAGACTAGCTTGAATCCAGTGGCAAAGTGAGCAAGGGACCCACTTCTGGGCATACCCTGCCAACTTAGGGTGAACAAAGCAAACACAAGATGATGGACGGAGCGCTGAAACTTTTTAGACACTCACCCCAGTCACAGATCTGGGTTGAATCCATCATCGATCTTTAGCTCACTTTGCCACCCAAGTTCATACCCAGCTATATGCAAATCAGTTTTGACCCTATTCCTCAGGGGAACTGTCCAGCCTGAACTGCCAAGCCAGGTCTTCCCTGGACTGGAAACAAGCATCCTGGGACAAGTTTCGGGGTAAAACCCCTCATCAGCCAGGCTAGCTTGAATCCAGTGGCAGAGTGAGCAGGGGACCCACGTCTGAGCAGACCCTGCCAACTTAGGGCGAACAAAGCAAACACAAGGAAATGATCGACGTAGCGCTGAAACCTTTCAGACACTCACCTCCAGTCACAGATCTGGGTTGAATCCATCATCGTTCTACCATCAACCTACCTCAGGCTTTTCAGAGGTTGTCTAAGGTTTAGTTGATAGCCCTTTGATGGCACCCATCTTTTCGGTGCCCAGGTCGGTTCGGTTTTGTAGCGTTTCCGCGACAGTCGAGGTGAAACAGAGTCCTAATTTAAATCTTTCTGATTATCTGCCTCTGTAGTTTTTTCCCTATACTAGGCTTGTATGGGGGATGTTGATCTTTAATTTCTTACATGGCTGACCATGTTATAGCAGTGCCATAAATGTCTATTCCGCCTGTTGGTGGCATCCAGTGTGGTGTTCCTCCGGTTAGCAGGTATTATTCTTTCAACACTGTCTATGACAGGTTATGTTCCCTTTTTGCATTTTACGAGGACATCTATTTCATAGGTTTTCCTTCCTTTTTTCCTTTGATGATGGGCATCATGCTCAAGAGGTCCTTGCTTGTGGTATTATCTTCCTATTGAGGAAGTTTACCTATGTCATCTGGTCCTGGAGGCATTTCTGTATGCTTGTAAGCATTGCTTTTAACTTTCAGCATCTCTTATATGGACATTTTGATTGTGCATTTTGTAGGAGCTTCTGTGGGATTCCATTATTGAGGAATCTCTGGTCTTTCCTTGGCTATACAAAGAGCATCCTAATACTTTTCGGGTACTCCGAGTTTCCACTTCAGTGGAGTATTGGGCTCTCCTCTGCAGTCCATGTTTTCGGCCTGGCCAAGGCTCCCATTTGGACATTCTTTATTGATCTGTCCTTCATTTGTTTTGCGGACCTTTTCACTATTTTTGGCAGGGTGCACTTTTTATTGAAATCTTACAGTCGACTGGTTAGATTAAATTCATGTGATTTTCACAAAGGTCCTGCCACTCTTCTTGATGGTGGTTACACCATGCATTCTAACTCTGCCACAATGTGCGGTTTTGGCGGTTACTCTCCTTGCCTGCGCATTGGCTATTGTTCCCTTGATGCCATGCACACCTCTTTTTCAGAGTGTTTACATATGGTAGAGTCAAGGTCTCTACTTTGTATTTTTCCGAATACTTATATCAGATAATGGTTGTAGGAAAGTAGGATCTGTTTTTATTGTTACCCCCACTTTTTGCTTGATGGAAGTATGTTTTTGACCTAGTCGGACTGGAATCCTGCTATTCAGGACCCCAGGCACCGTGCTTTCTCCCTAAATTGACCATGGTGAGTACTTTTGTACATCCACAATTGGCTACTGGTGTACCCTTGTAAGTCCCTAGTATATGGTACTGAGGTACCCTGTGCATAGGTACACCAGGCATCTCCCATGGGCTGCAGCACGTAATGTGCTCCCCACAGGAGTCCACTCAAACTGTGACTACAGGCCTGCCATTGCAGCCTGTGTGAGTTGGTGCTTGCACCTCTCACGACAGATCCAAGATTCCTTATTTCTGAGGTCACTACACTTAAAACCTATAAGTCTCCCATATGGCAGCCTCCTCAGTCCTGAGGGCAGGGTGCATGGTTATAAGTGTGAGGGAGCTCCTGCATGAGCAGGACACCCCTACAAACCTCAGAGTCTATTCACCAGGCTTTGTAAGTGTGGTCAGCCATTTTAATACATATAGTGGACAATCAGTCATTGCTAGATGTTTACCTGTATAGTGGCTGCACCGAAACCCGGTCATTTCTGTTGGATACATCTGCCTGTAAATTCCTCACCTTTTGAATTACCCCTTGCGTAGCATTCCACAGAAACTTTTTTCATAGTTCTCCCACATCGACGAGGACGTCACAATGGCACGGCTCCGCTCACGACTCCCCGCGACTTTATCGGAGCTATAAGAAGACCTTGTCAGTGTGCTGACGTCGGTTCCCTTTTTTCCGCACCGTCCACATCTACCGGTTTTCTAGGACTCTCCATTTCTTTGTAGTCTACTTTGTTGCAGTTGTCTTTTTTAAATTTTTATTTGCTTATTGAACATTTTGTGAAAACATAACAGAATCCACATTTCATACAAGAGCGGTCAATACATACAACGAGTGTGCATCATTATCAATTTGTGGATTCATGTGAACAAAAGAGGGGGATAAATGGGGGAAAGGAGAAGAAAAAAAGGGGGGGAAGGTCTCTACTTTGTATTTTTCTGAATACTTATATCAGATAATGGTTGTAGGAAAGTAGGATCTGTTTTTATTGTTACCCCCACTTTTTGCTTGATGGAAGTATGTTTTTGACCTAGTCGGACTGGAATCCTGCTATTCAGGACCCCAGGCACTGTGCTTTCTCCCTAAATTGACCATGGTGAGTACTTTTGTACATCCACAATTGGCTACTGGTGTACCCTTGTAAGTCCCTAGTATATGGTACTGAGGTACCCAGTGCATAGGTACACCAGGCATCTCCCATGGGCTGCAGCATGTAATGTGCTCCCCACAGGAGTCCACTCAAACTGTGACTACAGGCCTGCCATTGCAGCCTGTGTGAGTTGGTGCTTGCATCTCTCACGACAGATATAAGATTCCTTATATCTGAGGTCACTACACTTAAACCTATAAGTCTCCCATATGGCAGCCTCCTCAGTCCTGAGGGCAGGGTGCATGGTTATAAGTGTGAGGGAGCTCCTGCATGAGCAGGACACCCCTACAAACCTCAGAGTCTATTCACCAGGCTTTGTAAGTGTGGTCAGCCATTTTAATACATATAGTGGACATTCAGTCATTACTAGATGTTTAACTGTATAGTGGCTGCACCGAAACACGGTCATTTCTGTTGGATACATCTGCCTGTGGATTCCTCACCTTTTGAATTACCCCTTGCGCAGCATTCCACAGAAACTTTTTTCATAGTTCTCCCACATCGACGAGGACGTCACAATGGCACGGCTCCGCTCGCGACTCCACGAGACGTTATCGGAGCCATAAGAAGACCTTCTAGGTTTTGTAGGACTCTCCATTTCTTTGAAGTCTACTTTGTTGCAGTTGTCTTTTTTTTTTAAATTTGTTTATTGAAAAGTTTGTGAAAACATAGCAGAATCCACATTTCATACAAGAGCGGTCAATACATACAACGCGTGTGCATCATTATCAATTTGTGGATTCATGTGAACAAAAGAGGGGGATAAATGAGGGGAAAGGAGAAGAAGAAAAGGGGGAAAAGGAGAAGTGAGGGAGGTAAAGAAAAGAAAAGGAAAAATAAAAAAACAGAAAAAGTGAACAACCACCCCAACCATGGGGAGAACTAAGCACAGCAGTTAATATACATGACCATGTTGACACAACATTGCGACGGTTACAGATCTTAACAGATAAAAAGTGACATTAGGTGTAGCTGCCTATACATGCATCAGATGATTTATTACACAGAAGGGAGCGTAATAATACTGGTAGGTTACAACATGGCAGTATGATCCATAGGTCTAGCAAAAGCAATTTACTAGTGAAGACCTAGGGTTCGGTTGTATTAGTATCTATTAAAGTTTGAAATCTAACCCAGTCTTCAAAGGGCTCCCAAATATCTCGGGGCCTAGAGGCAGCCGGCATCAGTTTCCAGAGTATATTGAGCTGTTCTTGGCAGTAGATCATGTCCTTTACCCAAGATTTAGTCTTCGGAACCCCCACTCTGCCCCAATTCATAGCCACCCGCCTCTTTGCCAGTAACAGTAGCATAGCAAGCAGTTGTTTAGATTGTCAGTGGTGTCTTTCGTGTACCCCAAGATACTCAGGAGTGGTGATGGCTCCAACCTCAGTTCTAGTATTTCATTGATTGAGGTGAAAATTTCCACCCAGTATTGTGCTATCCTAGGACAGTGCCAAGCCATATGCAGGAAAGAGGCCTGAGGTGAGCCACACCGCCAGCACTTATTGTCTTCGCGCAGCCCCATTTTAAAAAGCTGAGTTGGTGTTCTGTAGTATCTATGTAAGAACTTGAAATGAATAAGTCGAAGTTTGTAGTTCGGGGATAGCCTCTCTAGCTGACCGCAGCAGAACTTCCATTGTTCCTCAGTAAGGGGCATGGGCAGTTCTTCATTCCAACTCTCAAGAGACTTGGGATGATCTATCAGATGAGTAAGTTGCATGGAGTTGTAAAGCCTTGTAATTAACTTACGCTGAGATCTATTTGTAATCATTTGTTCTAGGGATGTTAAGGCAGGTGGGGGGGAAGGGAAGGAGCTATGTAATTGCTGACAGTTGGCCCTAACCCGGTAATATAGAAAGAGGTCAGAGAAATGTGCTGCATTTATCTGATAGAGACTTCTAGCTGCAGATTCCTTACCTTTGAATTTCCCAGGTGTCAGGCTGGATCCGGAAACTTTTGCTGAGCAATACCTTGTGATACCAAAGGGGATGATGGACAGAGCGTTAGAGCAAATCAAACACTCACCCCCAGTCAACTGATCTGGGTTTAATCCATCATCATTCTTTAGCTCACTCCACCACCCCAGTTCAGACATGGCCATATGCAAATCAGCCTGACCCTGTGCCTCATGGGAACAGTCCAGCCCGAACTGCCAAGCCATGTCTTCCCTGGACCGGAAACAAGCATCCTGGGACCGGTTTCGGGTTCATAACCCTCATCAGCCAGGCTATCTTGAATCCAGTGGCAAAGTGAGCAAGGGACCCACGTCTGGGCATACCCTGCCAACTTAGGGCGAACAAAGCGATACCAAAGGGGATGATGGACGGAGCGTTAGAGCAAATCAAACACTCACCCCCAGTCAACTGATCTGGGTTTAATCCATCATCATTCTTTAGCTCACTCCACCACCCCAGTTCAGACATGGCCATATGCAAATCAGTCTGACCCTGTGCCTCATGGGAACAGTCCAGCGTGGCTGATGAGGGTTTTGAACCCGAAACCGGTCCCAGGATGCCTGTTTCCGGTCCAGGGAAGACATGGCTTGGCAGTTCGGGCTGGACTGTTCCCATGAGTAAGGAGCACCGACGCTCTAGGCATGGTTCTGCGGAGCTGGTACCTGAGTCGTCTTCGCACCTCCCTCCCTTTCCGGGTGTCGGAGCGACTCCCGCTCAAATTAAGCATTTTTACGAGGCCATGCGCCTCGTGTTTGAGCAGAACGACCCCGTTGATGAGCCTTCGGGCCCCCCGGGGTCGGATGGGGCCCCTTTGGGTTCGACGTCGTCGGCTTCGACCACGGCGCCGGTGGGACCTCAGGGGTCCGATCTTGGATCCGATTCAACGCCGCGCATACCAACGCGACCTTCCCCGGCATCGAACCCGAAGTCGGTGCCCGCGGCGTCACCAGCGGCTGTCAGTGGGGCAAGCCCCATCCTCCTCCCCGACGACATGGAGCCGGAACGGCGTCGTTCAACGCCGATTCCGAGGTTGACAGAACCCAGGGGTTCTATGTTGTCGCCTGAGCACTTTGTGGAGGTGCTAGGCTCAGGAGAGGACTTGGAGGAGTCTGGAGACCCTTTAGAGAACCAGGATGTCTCTGAGGAGACTATGGACTGGTATGGAGAACTTGGGAAAGCCAGTGGTCTGGATACTTCCCCAGACACTGGCATGCTCTCTCCACCTACCGTGGCTACGGAGGAGGGGGCGTCCTATGCTATGGTGGTTAAGAGGGCAGCTTAGGTCCTTGGACTGGAGCTGCCCTCAGTGCAGGTCAGGACTAATCTCTTGACCGAAGTGCTTCAACCTGGGGCTTCCACCTCTGAACCCCTGTTGCCCTTTAATGAGGCACTTACGGACGTCCTACTAGGAACTTGGTCCAAACCTAGCACAGGGGCTCCTGTGAACAGGACGATTGCACGCCGCCATCACCCAGCACTGGGCGACCCAAAGTTCCCCAGCCAACACCTCCCCCCCCCCCCCCCCCAGAAAGTTTGGTGGTGCAGGCTTCTACTTCCCAGGGCACATTCCCTTCCGCCCCTCCGGATAGGGAATCCAAGAGACTGGACTCTTTGGGGAAAAAGATGTTTTCTTCCTCCATTCTGGCATTGTGGTCGGTGAATACCGCATGCATATTGGGCCGTTTCTCCCACTCGCTTTGGGAGACGGTTGGGCATGTGCTGCCACAAGTCCCGGAGGAGGCCTGGGCTGTGTTCTCCCAGGCTGTCAAGGACGGGAGAGATGCAGCAAAATTCACCATTCGGTGTGGTTTGGATACGACCGATTCGCTGGGCAGATCTATTTCAATGACAGTGGCCTTGAGGCGCCACGCCTGGCTTCGTACAAATGGCTTCTCGCTGGATGTCCAAGCCAATTTGATGGACATGCCCTTTGATGGAACCCACCTTTTTGGGGAAAAGGCAGACTCAGCCCTGGTCAGGTTCAAGGACTCTCGAGCCACGGCCAGATCCTTGGGCCTCTCCTCCACTCCTCGTGGCCAGTCTTCTTTTCGCCCCTTTCATGGCAACGGAAGGGGTTTCCAGCTGCGTCAGCCCTATCCTAGCCATCGTCCCGCACAGACTACCCAAGCTGTGCGTGGACGTCGTACATTCCATCCTCAGAATGGAGGTCAGAAGTCGTCTGCCACACTGCCCCCAGCAGCCGCAGCCTCCAAGCTCTCCTAGGCTGATTCTGCAGGACCACACTACTCCAGTGGGTGGGAGAATTCGTCATCATCTCCCCCACTGGATATCTATAACAACAGACAAGTGGGTCTTGCAGATCGTCCAGTAGGGCTATTCTCTTCCTTTCCTTTCTTTTCCTCCTACTATTCTGCTAAGTCAGGAACGGCTGGCGAAGGATCACTTAAAACTGCTCCAAGAGGAAGTTACGGCTATTTCGGCCAAAGGAGCTATAGAAAGGGTTCCAGTTTCAGAAGTAGGCAGTGGCTGTTATTCCCGCTACTTTCTGATTCCGAAGAACAACAAGGGACTTCTGCCCATTTTGGATCTTCGGACCGTCAATCTCTTCCTCAAAAAGGAGAATTTCAAAATGCTCACATTTGCTCAAGTCTTGTCTGCCTTAGACCAAGGAGACTGGATGGTAGCGCTGGACCTGCAGGATGCCTATTTTCACAATCCCATCCTGCCGGGCCACAGGCGTTACCTACGGTTCAAGGTAGGCCACGAGCACTTTCAGTTTACCGTGCTCCCCTTCGGCCTTACCAGTGCCCCTCGGGTGTTCACCAAGGTGATGGCGGTGGTTGCAGCTCATCTGCGCAGGTTAGGGGTTTCAGTCTTCCCCTACCTCGACGACTGGCTGTTTAAGGCGTCCTCGCCCCAGGCAGTCATCTCCCACCTTCAGACTACGGCGGACCTCCTGCATTCGCTGGGGTTCTCTATAAACGTGCCGAAGTCACACCTGACTCCTTCTCAGACGCTCCCTTTCATCAGAGCTGTTCTGGACACAGTGCAGTTTCGGGCTTATCCTCCATAGCAGCGAGTCCAGGATATTCAGGTTATGATTCTGATCTTTCAGCCTCTATCCTGGATTTCGGTGAGGTTGACTCTGAGGCTGTTGGGCCTCATGGCCTCCTGCATCCTGTTGTTAAGATACGCGAGATGGCGTATGCAGGCACTGCAGTGGGACTTGAAGTTCCAATGGGCACAGCATTAGGGGAATCTCACCGACATGGTTCAGATCTCGGAAGGAACTGCGAAGGATCTGCAGTGGTGGTTAACGAACCGAGATTGGGTCAAAGGTAGACCTCTCTCCCTTACCCAACCGGATCTCACAATCGTGACGGATGCGTCACTTCTGGGATGGGGCGGCCACTTGGGAGGGATGGAGATCAGGGGTCACTGGTCTTCGGCAGAGACGGGGCTCCACATAAACGTGTTGGAGCTCAGAGCGATTCGCTTGGCATTGAAAGCATTTCTTTTGTGTTATAATTTTTTATTGACATTTTGAGAAAATTGCATCAGAAGTACAATAAAGTTAATAATAACTTACAATTTGAATGATATGAATAAATATACGGAATATATGGAAAAGAAAAAGAGAAATGCATATATGATAAATACTATGCACCAATAAATAACACTTACAACTATAAAGATAAATAGTAAGATATACAGTTGAATAAATATGGTGTGTCAAGGGTAAGTTGGTGCAGGTGTTCACGGACAAACCCACCGCCATGTGGTAATGCAACAAGCAAGGCGGGGTCATGGACCCTTTGTCGAGAGGCCCTGCATCTCTGGACGTGGCTGGAACATCAGGACATAACCCTGGTGGTTCAACACCTGGCAGGTTCTCTGAACGCCAGTGCAGACAATCTCAGCTGTCGATGCCTAGCGGATCATGAATGGCGTCTCCAGTCGGAGGTGGCGCAAGGTCTCTTTCAGCAGTGGGGAAAACCTTGGTTAGATTTGTACGCCTCCGAAGAGAACGCGCAATGTCAGCAGTACTGCGCGCTGGAGTTTCCAAGGCGGCTATCGTCGCGAGTGGAGCTCTGGCCTGTTGTACGCCTTTCCGCCCATACCACTCCTGCCCAGGGTTCTGAAGAAGATCAGGAGCGACTGGGCCCAAGTCATCCTTGTGGCGCCGGACTGGGCAAGGAGAGTCTGGTATCCAGAGCTTCTGAGCATGAGTGTCGATCCTCCAGTCAGGCTGCCCCTTCGGGAGGATCTTCTGTCGCAGCAGCAGGGGAGGGTTCTCCACCCCAAACCTGTCAACTCTGTGCCTCCATGCGTGGAAATTGAGCGGCGGCAGTTGATGGCTTTTGACCTTCCTCCCGAGGTCTGTATTGTTATTCTGGCTGCCAGGCGGCCCTCCACTAAGTCTGTATACGCCTGTCGTTGGCAGAAATTTGTATTATATTGCACAGAAAGGTCTATTGACCCTCTTTCTGCTCCTCTTTCTACTGTACTTTTATTCATTCTGACCCTTGCCCAGCAGGGCTCTGCTTTGGGAACTCTTAAGGGTTACCTTTCTGCTCTGTCTGCTTTCTTGCGCCTGCCAGACCAACCTTCTCTCTTTAAATCTCCTATTGTTAATAGATTTCTAAAAGGGCTGGTTCACTTGTTTCCACCCACAACCTTTGGACGCAGGTTGAAGTAAGGCGCTTGCGTATGACTAGAGCTAATACGGATGTGGCATACTTGCACTTCTGCACTAAAGCATCTCTTTTAAGTACTTACATTGTTTTTACTGGCGCTACTTTTAAACTTTTTAATCCTTTTCCATTCTAATGTGAAATCTAAACCTCTGACCTGTGGATTCGCCTGGGTGAGCATTTTCCCCTACCTTTGCTTCGCTCTTTGGTCCGCCGCGAGGTCTCTCCTCGATTGTGTGGAAAGAGCTCCACCTTGCCTCACTTTCCTTTTCCTAAACCGGGCCGCCATTATAGAAGTCAGTGGTCCAGTTCTTTCATGCACCTCTGGTTCCTCACTTCCGGTTCCGGCTCCCGGGGCATATTTTAGCAATGCAGTCCCGGGCGCGCAGCAGACGCGTGCAGACTACAGACCCTAGACCCGGACTTGATTTTCCTTACTGAAACCTGGGCTACGGATAGCTCGGAGCCTGACTGGGCTATTGTTACACCAGCAGGTTACTCCATGGCCAGTGTTGAAAGATCAGGGAAAAAAGGGGGTGGCATAGCAACTATCTATCAATCCACTTTCAAGGCCACTTTCGTGTCTTGCCATTTACCAGGAGCAGAAGCCATGGATTTTAATATTAAATTCTTCAACACTGCTTCTTTTCCTGGCCTGCTCCTATAACGGCCCCCTGGCCCAAAAACGCTCTTCCTACAGGGTTTACAGACTTTCATGGAATCATGTCTGGACTTCCCAACATTTACTATACTGGGGGATTTTAATCTCCACATGGAAGCAGACAAAAACATAGACCCAGCCATAGTGGTTGATAACTTAGAAGGTTTTGGGCTTACACAACTAGTCTCAGAACCTACACATAAGGCCCAACACTCTCTTGATGGTATCTTCACCAATAACCCCAATATCTCAGTTGAAAAAATATTTCCAATAACTTGGTCGGATCACAATGTCATCTCCTTCAAACTTTCCTACAAGGAGAGCAACAGTTTCCAGCCTAAGATCCTGCCCCAGGTTAAATCCAGGCCTTGGCATAAAATCGGGAAAGAAGAGCGAATAGAGTTGTTGGACATTAGCCCACCATCTCCAGGGACAAATGTTAATCAGGCAGCTGATAATATGGATGGATGGATCCAAGCGGCAATTGATCAATTAGCTCCGCTTAGATCAAATAAACAACGGCGAAAAAGGGCCTCTGCCCCCTGGTATAATCCAGACCTTAAAGCCATAAAAATCAGGTGCAGGCACTTAGAGAGGGCCTGGAGAGCAGACTACAGCGAACAGAGTAAATTGCCTTACAAACTTGCCTTAGAAGAATACAAGCGAGCCATCATAAATGCAAAAAAGCTGTACTTTACTAGTAAAATAGAGGGGGCAAAAAACTCCTCAAGAGAGCTTTTTAAGACGGTCACGGCATTATCCAAACTAAACCTAGAAAATCAATTTGCTCCGGACCAGAAGTTCTGCGACAAGATGGCTAGTTTCTTCCAGACAAAAATACAACTGATCTATGACGATTTGGCAGGAAAATTTCTGAGCCCCTGCAGTACTAGCACGCAGGAGTTAGCTAGCTTAACTAGGCTGTTCACGTTAAGTCAGTTGAGCAGTTTTTCTCCTCTATCCACGGAGAGAACAAATGACTTGCTATTAGCAGCAAAATCTGGGTCTACAACAGACCCCTGCCTGCCGGCGATTATACATTTGGTCTCGAATAAAATTAGTACCCAACTTGCCCCACTTCTCAACAATATTATCAGCTCAGGAACCTTCCCCACCTCTTGGAAGAAGGCATGTATCAGGTTGTAGTGTAGCTCCTATTTCCCTAATAGGCTCTGCGCATTGGAATAATATATCCTATAGGTTTGACATGGGACTAAGGTCAGTATGTCCCTATCGAATATATTAAACTTAATTACTTGTGCCAGCTAGCTCAGAGGCCACTAGAAACTCCTTGACAACAAGAAGGGAGTAGTTTCTGGCAGCCGCAAAACATGACCACTTTGTTTCCCTTTAGAATCAGAACGTGTCCCAGAGTCGTGGAAACAATAGATAACTATTTCACTCAGCTCAATCGTGCATGCTTAGTTTTCTCCAAGTTACACAGAAAGAAATAGACGGGCGTTTCAATAAAAGATTTATTGAACAGTCTGGTTTCTGGTGTAAGTAAAATGTGCTGTTACGATCACAAGACAGTATGCGAGATAAATAATGTACAGTGTGAGCAGTAGAAATAAATAATACTGCGATAGCATTATCTTTTAGTACATATGCCTTTACATAAATAACACAGACTAAAAATGCGAGTACTCATACGATGCGTTTCTAATCTAGTTCTACCCCAATGTACCTAACCTAGGTGTAGGGAGAGGAATGAAGTAGGTGAAGTATTCCTTACTATGGTATACTAGGAGTATGTTAAGCCTAGTATGCCTAGTATGCCAAGAGTCCCTCTAGGTTCTTGTCAGCTCCATACCTGAAGAATGAGAGAGGTAGGAATCTCTTTGCCAGACTCGAACTCCAACACCCCGCAAGGGAAGTCAGATCACTGGAAGCTGGACTCTCTGCGTGCAGGGATGACAGCGTTTTCTCAGTGCGTCAGGCCGGGAAACGGGCTCCTCTGAAGTCGAGGACTCCTCTAGTTTACAAGGGCTAGGGAAGGTATATTTATACCTGAGAGTACCTAAGAATGTTAGTATTGACGTGAGTCGGACAGCGAAAGACGTCATGAATGAACCCCTAAGGAATAATGGTTCATGCATAATATATGAGTCCTTGAAGAAATCAATAGTCCTGGGCTAGGGAAACTCCCGCAGCCTAAGGGTCTGTTCTTCATGAACTCGTTGTGACGTTAGGGTGGACGGATGTCAGAGACCATGCCTGTATTTGGAGTGCACGGTTTAATGCCTAAATAAGGGCTGGGATTTTATGCCTATATAAGGGCAGGGCGAATTGTGCCTATATAAGGACATGATACTGGAAAGCCCGTTTATGGACACCCTAAGAGGAATACAACACCCACTCCACTTTCGTGTGTACGATAATACTAAAATGCTAAACATTTAAAATGCTAAACATTAAATGGAGTACCGCATATTTAAAAATATTTCTTAAAAGTATTAAAAAACATAGTAAAAAAATGCAAAAGGTACTGTACATTTGAAGCAAATGCTTTTCATTTCAGGCATAAAGTTAAAAAATAAATGCAATTGGAATGAAATAAGCAGTAATATTTACATATGACAGAAAATGATCGATAAGTTGTTCAAAAAATCAAAGTCATTTCATGTCATGAAAATTAATGAACTGTTTTAGACACACAAGATGACCAAGTGTCCGTGGAAGTACCTTGAAGTCTGTATTATAAGGCTAGTTCTACTTTAAGCAGATGGAAGTGCCATTTTCGTTCGAAAAAATGGGAAAAAGTTCAATTTTGGTAGAGTTCCAAGTTGTTTTGAAAAATGAAGGCCAAATTGTTACTGCATCTCTAGAACACTGTATGCTGAATCAGAGTCAGTTTACGGGTCTGGTGTAAACATGAGATCATCTATTTCTATAGACAAAACATCATCCACTGTAGTTGGTGTCAATTGGAACACCTCGTGTAGTAGATTAATTGCACAGAGATGAGAAGCATCGCTTCCAGCATAGGTTGCCGCAGCAATGTTCAAGTCCGTTGTTACCTGTGTGCCTGTAGATCCTTCTCGTACCTCAGCAGCAGCCGGAAGCGTCTGTGAGATCTCAATGAATGCTGACATCAGGATTGGTAGCCTCTGGGGACAACACAGAGCATGGGCCGTTATCGGGACCAGCAGAGTATCGACATCCGTTGGCGTAGCTGATGGAAATGTTAGACAGGTGTCCAACACGCATTCTTCACCGCATAGCAGGCATCGTAGAACAGGTAAGATGCAATCTTGCCAGATTGGTCTGAATGACAGGAACCAAGTTGTATTCAAGTCCCGTAGGCGAGTCATGCCCAAAAGCTGTACTATTCGCTCACCGCACTTTCGTTCAAGGAGAGCTTTTTCCATTTTGCTCGGAGAGATGTCTGCGAATAGGCTGGCCATAGCGCAATAGCAGGAAGAGAAATAGAATTCCGGCAACAAGTGCTAGAACTAATGGTATGCCACCAAACACCGAATATGCAAAGTTCGGGATGATTCCGAGTATTGCCTGGAAAGGTGCTAACAGACCGGAGCAGATGCTCTTAAATACATGTACAATTCCGGTTGTATCAGACATATTGAAGATTCGTCCTATCATTTCTACGAAATGTATAGGGCAGTTTGTACGTATTAAAGTCTGTATCTCAGCCGAAGTCCTTGCTACTTGTAGATCATAGGTTTCTTTGGCCGAGGTCAAAGGCACTGTTTGCTGTAAAAGCATGGCTTTCATTCTGCTCAAAGTATCAGATCTTATAAAAGAGACGTTCAGCGAAGGCCATAGAGGCGACTCCCTGACTGTGTCTATTGGGGCAAACAATACTTGCATACAGCAAGTGACCCTGGAGTTGACCATTACTAGATATGGGATGCCTGGCAGCATGCCACAGCAACTCTGATCATTCAACATGAGGTAACTCCCATTAGAAAGTTGTCCAAACGTTGGATTAATCACAGCAGCTGGTGTACCCTGCTGATGGCAAGACAAATTTGCCACAGAACCATTACAAGCCCCGTGTAAAGAAATGTCCTGACATATAAGTGAACCGCTCAGTGCACGTTTACAGTGTGTACCGCTCAAAAACACTTCACGATCCCCACTCCAACATCTATATGTATACGGTAAATCCCAAGATGTCTTAATGTATTCCTTACCCAACCTTTCATATTTGCCTGCTTGCATTTGTCTGAGGCAATACTGAAACTGAAAAGTAGTCACAGGTAATGTTATTTTGCCATGAATAAGCCATTCTGTAACTGGTTTTTCTGCCACTGTGAATGGTAATTTTGCCAGTTTTTCAATGCTCAGCACTGTATACCTTGCTCCTCTTTGTGCCAGTTCGATCTGTTTATCAGTTAGATTGTATTCTGCAAACAGAGCAGTTGTGTTGATAAAACGCCAAGGCACATAGCCCGCTCGCAAAGATTGCAGCGTCCAGCTTAATAACACAATAGAACGTAATTGAGACTGGCCTTGTTGTAACATCGCCAAATCTTGTTCTAGTATGTCGATAGCAGAGGATACAATGCCATCCAATGAATATATTCTGGAGGACAAAGTTGTTAACCCATTGTCGACCACAGAGAGTGTTTTCTCTAAATTAATAAGATCAAGTTCACGTTTTCGTTCTGCGGCCTCCATTTGTGATACTTTCCATGCTTTTATAGGCAGCATAAATGCCGGCATATATGAAACGTTTTTGATGCGGTTTTCTTGGTCCAAGCAAGAATTCCCTACGGTCTGCGTCCTTTTTAAGTAAGGTTAAGTGTTGTTTCACATCCTGTAGTGTAGACTTATGCAGCCAATCGAGGCATAATTTTCCTACACTGTATGTTGTTACTACCCCCGGATGTTGTCTTTGGACATATCTTGGGTCTGGCCTATTAATAGTAAAGCCCTGCGTTTTATTCAGGAATCTTTTCTGACAGTTATTCGTGTCCGTGGGCCAGATCAACCATTTTTTCCAATCAGGATTAGATCTGTTGAGTTGTAGTATATTGTCAACTGTCACCACTGCCTGTGTATTATTATCAGTGGCAGGTGTTGGTACAGAAGGTGTGTTCATCTCTTTGATCTTGGCTAATCCAAGACAAGATGTTTGTTGGATGGTTTCATTCAAAAACATTATTTGTTCAGGGATGATACAGGCTCTAAATAAAGCTTCTATCCCCTGCACTTGCCAATCTTTAGTACCCAAGACAGTTTTTGTGTCTACTGTGTCTTTCCAAAAGTCAAAACCCTGTCTAGACAGTTGGGCATTAAATAATGCAGAATAAATCTGTTTTGTATTTGTTAACATAATTTTCAGTCCTGTCTTGTTTACATTTTTATAGTAAAACATTTCTGGATTAGATGTATTGTAACCTGAAAAATATGGAAACTTATTAGCAAATGTTTTTGAACTACCTTTAGGTGGTGTAGGACAATGTTCCCATTGGTTAAACATAAACACATTTCTTGGATATGCAGAATTATGCAAATAATGATGACCATAGTGGTTATAACAATACAGTTGTTCATAGTCTGATGAACCCTCTAAATATTCATTTTTAGAAAATGCAGCAGATTTTTCTAGGTCAAACATTATGTCGTTAACAGTCTCAAAGTCCCAATCATCAGAATAGGTACTGGACGAAATTAGATCACTTAGTGAGATTTTAAACAAATGTGGAATGTTCAATTGTTCCGACGGGCCGAAGATGTCAAAATCTGTTTTGTCCCACACTATACCATCCTGTATAGGAACAGCTGTGATGTTCACTGATGACAAGTCTCTTGCTTCACAATGGGAGGATTTATGAGGTTTCAAAAGTACGTTCACGCCTTTTCTTTCAGTAGTCACATGGATGTATCTGCCACTTATAAGCACGCTCACAGTTGTAACCAAAGCTAGCCAGAGCAGGAAAACAAAAAGTCCAGATATAATCCAGAGTTCAATCCATGGAGAAACCAAATAAGTCTTTTTCAGAAAGTGAAGAAAGTCTTGTACTTGCTGCTTGAATTTGAATGATGCTGGCGTCGTTTCAGGTTCACTCGGATCTTCTGAGAACGTATCAAAGTTAATGAAATAGCCAGAAGCAGTTCTGTCAATTGTTGGAATTGCATCAGGATTTGTAGAAATCACTGGAACCAGTTCATCACTTGCTACATTGGTGTAGACAGGTGTATTTGGACGAACTGTTACTTGGTGTTCAAGAGGGATGAGTTCAATAGCGTTGTTGCTTAGTCCTCCATCTGTTACAGCTGAATTCTCGATTGTTATCAGTCTTTCAGTCTGAACCTCTTGGATAGTAGCGAGAGGAGTGTGTCTGCTACTAGGTCGGAGTCCACGAGGCCTACTATTTAGTATTGGCCACATACTGTGGTTTGATCAGGTCGATGGACACAACTCTTTTCTCCTTTCTTCCAGCAAGGGGCGGCAGAAGTACTGTTCTTGTTCCTTGAACTGCTAGGACAGGTACTGGTTGTCTGTAAGAAGGTCCAAATTCCTTCTTGTCCGCAATCTTTTCTCTGACTAGATCCCCAACTTTTGGAATCCAGACAGACCTTGCTGGGACCGCCGATTTTTCCCCAGTGGTGGTTGGCTGTAGGAATTTGTTGCTTTGTTTCGTTCTTAACTCATTGAGTTCCTGTAAAACAGCCAAACGATCTTTGATATCAAACGGTTTATTTTCCACCACTGTGCCTACGTGTTCAAGGTCTGGTACCCACATTCTTGTCCCAAATAGGACCTCATATGGAGTGACCCCCTAGAGAACTTCTTGGCAGATTATTCAATGAGCGTTGGACCCCATTAAGGTGTTTGACCCACCCATCACCCGAACCTAATACCCTAGCTGTTATAGACTGCTTTATGTCCAGGTTTTTCCTTTCCACAACCGAATTTCCCTCAGGATGGAATGGAGAGGAGTACCGCAATGCAACGCCCAGACTGGCCATGGCTTCTTTGTAAGCCCGAGAGCTAAACGCAGGACCCTGGTCAGAATGTAGCGTGCCTATTGCGTATGTGCAGATAAAGACTCGCAAATCTTTTATAACAGTTCGAGCGTCAGCTGAGCGCTGAGGCCATAACCATAGGAACCTAGATTCAGTATTTGTGGGTATGCCTTTGTCCAGTAGGACGCAGGCGCGTAGATAGTCTAATGCTGTCTAACAATGGTGTCTGTACTGGGTTGCCGCATTCGCAGCATGGTGTCTGGTGGCTCTCTCGCTGTAATTTACAGTCTAAGCAGTTGTTGATGAATATGTGAATTTCTGTATTCATTCCAGGCCACCAGTACATCTCTTTTAACGTCAAAATTGTTTTAGAGATCCCTTGATGTGACAGACCCTCCCCCAAATGTGTTTCATAAATCAAGGCTGCTCTACGTTCCATGTTTGGAATTACCCTATCCCCCACTCCAGGGATTCGAGCAAAAGGAACGTTGTTCGCATCAATTACATAAGAGTACTTGAGTGGAAACTTTTTGGTAACGCTGCACTGCTGCCTTTGCTTGAAGCATTGACAGCCAACATTATCTCACCGTCTATTTTTGTTTTTGAACGAGTGATCGCAGCTACGGAAGCCGTCTGCACAGCCCCCTTTGCGGCTTCATCAGCCAATGAATTCCCTGCAACGTGAACGCCATCACGTTGATGACTCAGTGTGTGGATCACGTGAGCCTTTGGTAGTTCGTTTTTCAACTGAACTACTTGTTCCCAAAGCATTTTGTGCTTTATTGTGCCACCTTTCGCATCTTTGAAACCATTTTCAAGCCAGTTTTGTATATATTCATTATACGACTGAACACAGTAAAAGGAATCGCACACTATCAGTGTGGGGAATTCTCGATCTGTACTTTCAAGTGCCAGTTTGAATGCTTGTAGTTCAGCTCGCTGAGCTGTACAATCCCCTAGAGATTGTGTTTTAGTGACCATAGGTCTGAAGATGCCATTTCGCATGCGACCTTTAACGATTGCACACGCTGCACTGTAAGTTTGCTTACTCCCTGTTGCGGGCTGTGCGGATCCGTCAGTGTAAATTATGAATTCGTACTGATCGAGAGGCAGAATTTCAGTAGGCAGAGGACATTCTTGTTCATATTGCAGGAATGCTTGTGTTTTTAAATCTGGATCAAAAACATATTCAACATCTGTTGCAGCAAGAGAATTAACCCATTGTATCCATCTTGGATGTAATGCTTTAGCATTTGGAATGCTTTCTTTTGTGACCGCTTCAAAAGCTGGTACCGGGGTTACGACAATAATGCGTTTCCCTTGGGCTAAGGCTCTTTCTTTTGCTACAGCGGTTTGAACTGCTGTTAGAATTTTTTCAGTTGAACTGAAGCGCATTTCCGCTTGTGTGTACAAATGAGATTTGTATGCTATTGGTATTTTCTCACCCTTATTGAAGGTTAAGTAGGTGAATCCGCATTGACCCGAAATTATTCGGATCACCAAATTACGTTGACTTACGCGTGTTTGCAAGTGATTTGTTGCTAACATGTTAGCCTGGGGTGAACGCAAAATTTCTGTGTGTTCCCGTGTCCAGTTTCTGATTGAAAAATCAGGTTTGATTAATGAGTAGAGGGGTTTAACCCTTTCTGCGTAATTTAGAATGTATGTTCTTCCAAAATTTAGGAAACCCAGGATGGATTGTAAGTTTTTTTGCGTTTTTGGAGATTGGAGCAGCGCACATTTCTCTAGAAAGTTAGCTGCCAAGCTCTTGCCTTCACTTGAAAGCTCATTTCCTAGAAATAGGACATTGAGATGGGCAATTCTGGACTTTTTAAAGTTGAACTTGTAGCCCTCAGAGGCGAAACCCAGTATAATGGTGCTCACCCTGTTCAAGTGTTTCTCCAGGTCATCGTCTGTCAGATATATGTCATCGACATAGGACAATGCCTCATTGTCATAAATTTGTAGTAACTCCGTTACCCTCGCTGAGAATAAACCTGGGCTGTTCTTGAACCCTTGTGGGAGTCGACAAAAGTGACGCTGGGTCCCCATTATGGAGAATGCTGTTAAGTACCTGCTTTCAGGTGCTATGTTTTGACAAAAGAAACCATTTGAGATGTCTAATGTTGTTTTATATTTTTTACGCACAATGTTATTCATTAACGCTGTGCTATGTGCATTTTGCACTGCAAAAGTTTTAGAACAAGTGTTCAGGTGTCTGTAGTCCAAAACTAGACGATATGTATTGTCTGGTTTGGAGACAGGAAACAAAGGATTGTTCATTGAGGAGGTGCATGTTTCAATCACCCCTTGATATTCAAGTTGATCTAAGATCTCCCTGACCTGTTTTTTAGCTTCTTGCTTTATTGGGTACTGCCGTTGTGCAGTTGGTTCATGTTTCAGATGTATTTTATGGTGAGGTGAGTCCTCATCCCATCCTACATGATTTTTATAGAATGCTGGAGCCTGGGCCACTGCCCATTTCCTGGCATATGTATATTTTAGGTGAATTGGAATATGGTTGGAGAAGGCAGGCATAATAATGTCCTCGCCGTGTGGGCACTCCCTGACAAATTGTGGTGGCCAGTCTTTTTCTGCTAGAAGTATGTCATAGCCCTTTGATAGTCTTTCCCAAAAAAGTGCTTTCACCTGTCTAGGTTGGTCTCCCTCCATCCGGAGAGTTATTTCATATAACTTTTGTGGAGTACTAACCCTGGTGTCTACAGTCTCTACTTTAATGTACTCATTCAAGTCCACTATCTCCAGAAGTTCCTTCAGGTTCTGGCGAACGATTGTGACTTCTGCTGCACTGTCCAGCATTGTCTGAGCCCATTCTCCGTTCTTGAGTTGTGTTCTCAGTATTCTCGGCATGTCTGATCTTTAGACCTGCTACTTTCTTTTTGAAGAATTGAGGTTTTGCTTTAGTTTTTGGAGCGCGTTTGTCGTCTTTCGATTTCACGCGTTTTTCTCTATGTTCCGATCGTCCTCTTCTTTCCGAAGTCTGTGATGAGATCTGAAAGGGACGAGAGGAACGTGTATCAGTATCTTGATACCTGTCAGGATTTCTCAAATTATCCCTATTCCTGAGGTTATACCTCCTTTCAGAGGGCTCCTTTTGAGGAGACCTACCCCGGGATTGAGAACGTTTCTCGTTTGATTTTTGTTTAGTAGACTCCCACTTCTTTTTAGAAGATGTGGGAGTTTGTTTAATTGAGTCCTTCTCAGGACTTTCAGATAGCTTCGGCTTCACTGGTCTTCCACCCAAACTATCTCTGCCTAATTCTGCATAAGATTGTTCAATTATTCTGGGTAGCTCAGTTTGATGTTCTGTAACATCAAATTCCCTTAATTTTTGGCGGATCGCCACTGCTGCTGCCTCCCCTTTAATATTAGATAATATTATTGTTGAGACCTGGTCGAAATTTTTCAGTAATTTCATACCTAAATTTAGAGCAGGCTCTGCCCCGTATTCGTTTTGAATTTGTTTCAGGACATCAGGTATTACCGCAATTGACGGAATGCCATGTGTTTTGGTATAGATGGCAGCAAAGACTGAGCCCCATGTGGTGCAGTCTTCCAGTTGTGGTGTGATCCCCATTGGTAAACTGATTGTCAGTATTCTGTGTTTCTCATACGGGCTAGTATTTGGAAATACTGCTTCGATTTGAGTAATTTTTTGAGCTATCCAGAATGGAATTTGCTCACGTTTTGTGGGCATTTTACCCATGACTGCGTATAGAGTCTGTGGTGTAATTTTTAGTGTATTCCCCTGGTGAGGAGTTTGATTTGGAATTGTTAATGGTTGCTGGACTGTAAAAGTCCGCATGACATATTGAACCAATTGTCTGTAAATTTTTATTAACTCTGTGAGTTGAGTAAGTAAATCCTCGTCTGACATCTCTTCAATGTCAGGATGAGGTGTGTAGCCGGCTAGAATCGGCCATGTTGCTCCTGGTCTACCTAGTGGACCGAGCCTAGTAATGTTTTTGTGATGTTTTAGGGCGCCTTTAAACCAGAGCTGATGCTCCTGGTAAGTTAATGGAATTTCAATATCCTCGAAAGGAATGTATTCCTCTGGTGGATCATCTTCTTTGTAGAAGTGAAACATGTGTGTTACTGAATTGGATTCAGGAAATATTACCCATGAATAGAATACCTCTGTCTGAAAGGATTCATGTGCCTCTATCACGAAAACTGCTCTACCTCCTCTTGGTGGTAGGCCATGTTTTATAAGTTTTAGAGTGATGGCTCTTCTTAAGTTTGGAGCGATGTTTATGACACCCTCCTCGGTTTCATTTAAACCTGTAATGTTAAAAACTGCTGCTTGGGCTGGATCAGCCGCAGCTCCACCGTTTCTGGCGTCATTGTCGGAGCCAGGCATTTTTGTTTTTTGAAAAATGTAGAACAAGTTTCAAGGAAACAAAGATTAGGTGCACAATATTTTGGAACTGTGTATCCTTCAACGTTGAGCTAACCAAACAGCTAATATATGGGGTACTGCCCTATGTAGCCGTGGTGGATACTTAACCCTGCCCACTCCAGACGTCTTTTGGAGTATATGGGTAGGGGTCTCTTGAGAGAAAAAGCACGGCTGAGTTACTCAGTATCTAACGTTGAATTACCGCCTTACCAAACCGTTGGGCGCCATGTAGTGTAGCTCCTATTTCCCTAATAGGCTCTGCGCATTGGAATAATATATCCTATAGGTTTGACATAGGACTAAGGTCAGTATGTCCCTATCGAATATATTAAACTTAATTACTTGTGCCAGCTAGCACAGAGGCCACTAGAAACTCCTTGACAACAAGAAGGGAGTAGTTTCTGGCAGCCGCAAAACATGACCACTTTGTTTCCCTTTAGAATCAGAACATGTCCCAGAGTCGTGGAAACAATAGATAACTATTTCACTCAGCTCAATCGTGCATGCTTAGTTTTCTCCAAGTTACACAGAAAGAAATAGACGGGCGTTTCAATAAAAGATTTATTGAACAGTCTTGTTTCTGGTGTAAGTAAAATGTGCTGTTACGATCACAAGACAGTATGCGAGATAAATAATGTACAGTGTGAGCAGTAGAAATAAATAATACTGCGATAGCATTATCTTTTAGTACATATGCCTTTACATAAATAACACAGACTAAAAATGCGAGTACTCATACGATGCGTTTCTAATCTAGTTCTACCCCAATGTACCTAACCTAGGTGTAGGGAGAGGTATGAAGTAGGTGAAGTATTCCTTACTATGGTATACTAGGAGTATGTTAAGCCTAGTATGCCTAGTATGCCAAGAGTCCCTCTAGGTTCTTGTCAGCTCCATACCTGAAGAATGAGAGAGGTAGGAATCTCTTTGCCAGACTCGAACTCCAACACCCCGCAAGGGAAGTCAGATCACTGGAAGCTGGACTCTCTGCGTGCAGGGATGACAGCGTCTTCTCAGTGCATCAGGCCGGGAAACGGGCTCCTCTGAAGTCGAGGTCTCCTCTAGTTTACAAGGGCTAGGGAAGGTATATTTATACCTGAGAGTACCTAAGAATGTTAGTATTGATGTGAGTCGGACAGCGAAAGACGTCATGAATGAACCCCTAAGGAATAATGGTTCATGCATAATATATGAGTCCTTGAAGAAATCAATAGTCCTGGGCTAGGGAAACTCCCGCAGCCTAAGGGTCTGTTCTTCATGAACTCGTTGTGACGTTAGGGTGGACGGATGTCAGAGACCATGCCTTTATTTGGAGTGCACGGTTTAATGCCTAAATAAGGGCTGGGATTTTATGCCTATATAAGGGCAGGGCGAATTGTGCCTATATAAGGACATGATACTGGAAAGCCCGTTTATGGACACCCTAAGAGGAATACAACAAGGTCAATCTTAAAGAAACCATCTCTGGACCCCCACGTGATCGAAAACTATCGGCCCTTATCCTGTCTGCCACTAGCGGCAAAAATACTGGAAAAATCCATGAACCAAGACTTAATGGGCTATCTAGAGCTTAAAACATCTTAGACCAGTCTCAACACAGCTTTAGACAACACCATTCCCCCGAATCAGCCCTGATTATGGCCACGGAGGAGATACGTAGGCAACTGGACAGTGGAGGTAAGGCCATCCTAATCCTCCTAGACCTCTCAGCCGCTTTCAATACCGTCAACCATCAGGTATTGATTCAAAGGCTGAAGGCAATAGGTGTTAATGAGATGGCTCTTAGTCTTCTGGCCTCTTTCCTCATGGATAGGGAACAAAGGGTATGTTGGGGCAACCATCAATCAGAGAAGTTCTCCCTCCCCTGTGGAGTTCCCTAGGGGTCAGCACTGTTCCAACACTCTAACATTTATGTGACACCTCTGGCTGAGTTAACCAGAGGACATGGCTTCTCGCTAGTGTCATATGCCGATGACACCCAACTGGTCATTTACATCTCTTCTAACGCAGACACCATTGCGGGAAAATTCCATGGCTGTCTAAAACATATCATGGACTGGATGCACCAGAACTATCTCAAGCTAAATATGGGAAAGACTGAAGTGATAGAGTTTGGGTCTGGTGCACCACTCTGGAACCAGGATTGGTGGCCGGCAGAGGCAGGAAACTGTCCTGTATCTGCAGGAAAGGTCAGGAACTTGGGAATCTTGATGGACGATCAGCTGAGTTCCCTAGGCCAAATTAACCAGCTTACATCAGCTTGCTTTTTCCAGTTGAAAGTCCTACGAAAACGTTTCCCTTTTATCCCTCTGGAATTACGGATATCAGTTGTCGTCGCTCTGATCCTTTCAAGGATTGACTATTGTTTTTTTTTTTATTATTGTTTTCGAAAACAGAATATTACATAACTACATGTCATGGCAAATTCATCAAAAAGCAATACATTATACCTCTTACAAGACTCAAACAAAAAAAAGCAGCATTGAACAAATATGACATAATTACATAGCCCGAACCAGACGAGCAAAGTATACTCTACCAAAAGAAAGCCAAATATCTCCTCATTCATAGCAATTACAAAGCTCGTGAGAAAAGAAAACAAGCATTTGCGATGCAATAGGTCTCGCATTTACGCGAGTTTAAGCTATTGGCATTGTAAATGACAATGCCTTTTATTTAAGTTTTAAAAACGAAAACAAAAATAAAAGGCATTGTTATTTGTAATGTGAATAGCTCAAACTTGCGTAAATGCGAGACCTATTGCATTGCAAATGCTTGTTTAGGACTTGTGCCCTGTGAAAAACAGTCTTGGCTTACGCTTGAACCAAAAAGGTTTAGTAGGAGGCCTTGGCTTACACTAGACATAAAACAAACCAAATACTTCTATATTAAAATAAAAAGCTCAACACCCAAATGTGCGACAATCTCCCAGCGGCAAAGTTAGTGGGAGGTTCAGAATCGCCGCTGTCGTGATTTGAAATGGTGATGGATGCTTTCAGGAAGAGAGAGCAGAAAATGAAGGGACTGCACAAGAGGACAGAGAGGGGGGAGAGAGGGAATCAGGAAGCAGAGGCGGAGAATGAACAGATGGGAGGGAGAGGTGGAAGAGATTTGAGGGGTCGAGAACCTGGATGAGAGGGGGGACGTGGTACAGAGGAGAGAGAGAGGAGAGACAGAGAAAAGTGTGGATAGAGAGGGAGGGAAGAGTGTGGAAAAGAGAGGCAGAGAAGAGTGTGAAAAGAAGAGAGAAGAGTGTGGACAGAGAGGGAGGGAAGAGTGTGGAAAGAAGAGGCAAGCAGGGGGAGACGAGAAGGGAGGAAGTGGAGGAAGGCAATTTGAGGGGAATGGCAAGGGAGAGAAGCACGGAGAGGGAGCCCAAGACTGAAACAAGGGTGAAAAGCATGGAGAGGGAGACAGAGTGCAGGAAGAGAGAGAGCGCAGACAGGGAGCCCAAGAGTGAAGCAAGGGTGAGAAGCACGGACAGGGAGCCCGAGAGTGCAGCAGGGGAGAAAAGCACATAGAGGGAGACAGAGTGCAGCAAGGGAGAGAGGAACGGAGAAGGAGCCTGAGAGTGCAGCAGGGGAGAGAAGCACGGAGAGGGAGCCCGAGAGTGCAACAGCGGAGAGAAGCACGGAGCGGGAGCCCAAGAGTGCAGCAGGGGAGAGAAGCATGGAGAGGGAGCCCGAGAGTGCAGCAGGGGCGAGAAGCACAGAGAGGGAGCCCAAGAGTGCAGCAGGGGAGAAAAGCACGGAGAGGGAGACAGAGTGCAGCAAGGGAAAGAAGAACGGAGAAGGAGCCTGAGAGTGCAGCAGGGGAGAGAAGCACGGAGCGGGAGCCCAAGAGTGCAGCAGGGGAGAGAAGCATGGAGAGGGAGCCCGAGAGTGCAGCAGGGGAGAGAAGCACAGAGAGGAAGCCCGAGAGTGCAGCAGGGGAGAGAAGCACGGAGAGGGAGCCCGAGAGTGCAGCAGGGGAGAGAAGCACAGAGAGGGAGACAGAGAGAAGAAAGGGAAGAGAAGCACAGAGAGGGAGCCCGAAAGTGCCGTTAGGAAGAGAGGTGCGGAGAGGGAGCCCGAGAGTGCTGTTAGGGAGAGAGGCACGGAGAGGGAGCCCGAGAGTGCTGTTAGGGAGAGAGGCACGGAGAGGGAGCCCGAGAGTGCTGTTAGGGAGAGAGGCACGGAGAGGGAGCCCGAGAGTGCTGTTAGGGAGAGAGGCACGGAGAGGGACCACTGCGGCTGTGTGTTTCTGGGGCAGAATGTGTGTAGCTATCAATCTGCATGCATGCATGCAGTGTCAAGGATGCACTCGTGTGTGTGCATGAATGGGAAAGGTGTGACAGTGTGCATAAAGTTTACATTAGGCTGCCTTTTCCAGTGGAACCGGCGCGGGGAAGGCTATTAAGAGATTAGGGAAAGCGGCCTTCCATTTCTACTTATTTTGTGAATAAAATAATATTTTTGCAGGCACCAGGAGTCTCTTTAAAGAGCTAATAGCACTGTAGGGTGTCTGCGGAGCCGATGAATGCCCAGCAGCCCAACACTGCCACAGAAAGTGTCCTTGGAACTTGAATGGTGGTGTAAGTATTGCGAATACCTGGAATAAAGCTGCAGTTGGGTTTAGGATATTGTGGTATTTTATTGACTTATTATTTATCGTGTTCTAAAAGGAGCAACAACGTTATGGCGGTAGGGTGACCAGGCGTCCCGGATTTTCCGGGACAGTCACCGTTTTTCACAATGGAATATACAAGGTAGCCTAATTTGGTAACTGAAATAATTAGGCTTCTTAGCAGGTACGTGTGAGTGACCCTAATAATACCCAACTCAACCTTTGGGCTGAAGCGCGAGCAAAGTGCCATTGTAGTCCCTTGACTATGTCGAGGGCAGAGGTCGATAGTAGATTAAGTTCAGCTTCCTTGTTGACGCACGCACGCGCTGTGGTACGAGTTGGGGGTGCTGTACTGAGGCAACGACTAACCCCCCTAGAGGAACTCCAGTGTGTGTTTTTTTTTACCCTCTGCAGCTGGACGCTGCTCGCATGTTACTTAACACAGTAATAAACGAACTCTTCATATTTTTTAAAGTATACGATACGATTTGAGATTGAACTCTAATGCTGACAGTTATGAGAAGCATGCCAGAGGACGCAAACTGTTGTATTTTAAGGCCGATTGAATTGTTGTGAATATTGTGAATATTCTTTCATGTCTTCGCGTTCTCTGGTGATGGAAGGTGATGAGATGGAGAATGACAGTTTTTATGGGATGTTCAGGAGAGGGCAAACGCGTTGTTGGTTGTGCTTTGCTGGGGTCTTTATGCCAATAAAGTGCGACTTCTAAAAAATGGATTATGCTACATTCACATTTCCCTTTGCGCGCGCCTCGTGCTGAAGGTTTAAAAAAAACGCGCGGCCGTTAAAGTGATGAGAACGAGTTGGTGCGCGCGAAAGTGAAAGTGATCGCGTGCTGTAAGGGTGCCACGAGCGCTTAATGAGCCATGACGGAAAGCCAGATGGCGCCTGTGCGCGTCACCGCGCGCGTAACCGCAAGCTTTAGGCCATGGTCGGATTCCTACAGCCCACTTACTAAATGTCTCGCCAGACCAGCGCATGCACTGGCTCAGGCGAGACCTAAAAAGCGATGTTCTAGCAGCAAAAGCCCCTGACAGGAAGAAAGTAATAACGATATATATGATATAGCCCTTGGGGAGGCGAACATTCCATTACTGATATTTACATTGTTATCTAATCGTAATTTACTGCATCCAACCTGCAATAGGAGCCCAGATTTTTTGCCCCAGCTCCCGTCTCCTTCGCCCTCTTAACCGGTACACTGCAGATTCAATATTATATATAGCTAGCATCCTGGACCGCCAGTTACAAAATGTAGAAGAATCAGGGCTTATCCATTGGGAGGTAATGCATAATCGCACAATAGCCATTGCAATAAACAAAAATCCAATAACCGCTCTTGGCTTCGCATTTCCCCCATATTTCCCTCTATGCCCAAAATTACCAAATCTGCCGTAATTGTTAATGGGATCCCTAAAACCATAATTAAAAAGGATTCAATATCCTGCAGAAATTTCACTAAGCTAGGGCAGGAATAAAACATATGAATGGTATCAGCTGCCTGCAACCCACATCTATTACATTTACCACCCCGCGTTCCTCCCCACTAGGCTATCTTTGCAGGAGTATAGTAGAGATCGAAAATGGACATATAGTGTTGACTCCTGAGACTTCCAGTTATTAAAATCTGGTTGGCTAATTCAAGTGAATTCTTAATGTTTATTCCCTCCTTCCCAAACTTTCTATCCCATTTGGCGTTTTGAATAGATATATCGTCGGGAGAGCTTCCAATAGATTTTGATAGATTTTCCCTATACGAGATTTAATTCGTATAAATTCTACTAGTCGTATCTTTCCAAGATTTAAAACTGGGCCTTGCATGTTCCTCCCCAAAAAACTTCGAATCTGCAAGTACTTAAAAAAATCTCGTTTGCACAGACTGAACCTCTCACAGGCCGATAACGGTGTATACCCATTGATATTTAAGATCTTCAGTCTACGCCGTATCGGTCTCCAAAACAAATAAGCTGCCTTGATTATTTTAAATCTAGTCTTTTTGTAGTAACTGGGTTCTAGTATCTTAACCAAGCATTGCTTTGCTTCATCCCCCAGCCCTATTTCATATATGGTTGGTCTAACTGCCTCCGGGATTTCAGCCTTAGCCCCAACTCACTAAGAGTATCCCCATATGTTGCAATATGGACGCCCAATAATACAGCAAAAAGTTGGGGATAGCCCACCCCCCTGGAGTCTTGGAAGGGTCAACCACTTAGCCGCCCTCCTTGATCTATCAATCAATCAATCAATCAACAGAATTTGTAGAGCGCACTACTTACCCGCGAGGGTCTCAAGGCGCTGGGGAAGAAAAGGAAGGGGGGGGAGCCGCTACTGGTCGAACAGCCAGGTCTTGAGTAGCCTCCTGAAGGTCAGCAGGTCTTGGGTCTGTCGTAGGCTGAGTGGAAGGGTGTTCCAGGTCTTGGCGGCGAGGTGGGAGAAGGATCTGCCGCCGGTGGTAGTTCTTCGGATGCGCGGGACGGTGGCCAGGGAGAGGTCGGCGGAGCGGAGCTGGCGGTTGGGGACGTAGAAGGAGAGTCGTCTGTTGAGGTAGGCTGGGCCGGTCTTGTGGAGTGCCTTGTGTGCGTGGATGAGGAGTTTGAAGGAGATTCTCCTGTCGACGGGGATCCAGTGCAGGTTTCTCAGGTGGGGGGTGATGTGGCTGTGGCGTGGAACGTCGAGGATCAGGCGTGCAGAGGCGTTTTGGATTCGTTGCAGTCGTTTGATGAGCTTGATCGGGGCTCCCGCGTAGAGGGCGTTTCCATAGTCGAGTCTGCTACTCACGAGGGCCTGGGTGACTGTTCTTCTTGTGTCTGTCGGGATCCACCTGTATATCTTGCGGAGCATGCGGAGGGTGTTGAAGCAGGAGGAGGAGACTGCGTTGACTTGCTTGGTCATGGAGAGCGTTGAGTCGAGGATGACTCCCAGGTTGCGTGCGTGGTCGGTGGGTGTCGGGGGTGCCCCTAGTGTCGTGGGCCAACAGGAGTCGTCCCGCGCTGAAGGGTTGGAGCCGAGGATGAGGACCTCCGTCTTGTCCGTGTTCAGCTTTAGTCGGCTGCTTTTCATCCAATCGGCGACGGCCTTCATTCCTTCGTGGAGGTTGGATTTGGCGGTGAGGGGGTTTTTGGTGAGGGAGAGGATCAGTTGAGTGTCGTCGGCGTAGGAGATTATGTTGAGGTCGTGCTGTCGGGCGATGCGTGCGAGTGGGGCCATGTAGATGTTGAACAGTGTCGGGCTGAGGGATGATCCCTGGGGTACGCCGCAGATGATCTCGGAGGCTTCGGATCGGAATGGCAGGAGGCGGACTCTCTGTGTTCTGCCGGAGAGGAAGGAGGTGGTCCATTCCAGGGCCTTCTCTCGAATCCCTGCGTAGTGGAGGCGTGCGCGTAGCGTGCGGTGGCAGACAGTGTCGAAGGCGGCGGAGAGGTCCAGGAAGATGAGGGCCGCGGTCTCACCGTTGTCCAGCAGGGTCCTGATGTCGTCGGTGGCGGCGATGAGGGCAGTCTCGGTGCTGTGGTTGCTGCAGAACCCTGACTGGGATGGGTCCAGGATGCTGTTTTCTTCGAGGTATTGGGTTAGCTGTCTGTTGACGATCTTCTCGATGACCTTTGCTGGGAACGGAAGCAGGGAGATGGGCCGGAAGTTCTTGAGGTCTCTCGGGTCTGCCTTGGGTTTTTTGAGTGGGGTGTTGATCTCGGCGTGTTTCCAGCTCTCTGGGAAGGTCGCGGTCTCAAAGGAGAGGTTGATGACGTTGCGTCGGTGGGTTGCGATGGAGCTGCCGGCTTTGTTGAAGATGTGGTGCGGGAAAGGGTCTGACGGGGAGCCGGAGTGGATTGTGCTCATGGTCTTGATGGTGTCATCGATGTTCATGTTGGCCCAGGCTGTCAAGGGGTCGTGGTCGATAGTGTGCGGCGAGTCTGGTGTGTCGGGGTCTGTTGGGGCAGTCCAGGTGTCGAAGCTGTCGTGGATGTCGGTGATCTTGCGGTGGAAGAAGGTGGCGAGGGAATCGCACAGGGCTTGCGACGGCGGGATGTCGTTGGTGTTGGAGCTGGGGTTGGAGAGTTCCTTCACGATGATGAAGAGCTCCTTGCTGTTGTGTGCATTGTTGTCGAGGAGGTCTTTGAAGGAGGTCTTCTTGGCGGACCTGATGAGTTGATGGTGGTGGCGGATGGCGTCTTTGTGGGCTGCGTTGCTGTCCGGTGTCTTTTCATTGTGCCATTTCTTCTCTAGATTCCGGCAGGTACGTTTGGATGCTAGGAGTTCCGGGGTGAACCAGCTGGCTCTCTTGCTGGTGTCTCTGTAGGTGGGTTTTTTCAGCGGGGTGAGGGTGTTGGCGCAGTCATCCATCCATCGTCTGAGGTTGCAGGCAGCGTCGTCGGGGTTGGAGGGGTCGGTGGGTGGGCTGAGAGCGAGGTTTGTCTGTAGTTGGTCTTCGGTGACTTTGCTCCAGCAGCGGCGGGGGATCTGTTGGGTGCGGTGGTGTGCTGTGGGTTTCTGGAAGGTGAAGTGGATGCAGCGGTGGTCGGTCCAGAGGAGTTCGGTGGTGTGGGTGAAGGAGACGTGGGAACTTGAGGAGAAGACGGGGTCGAGCATGTGGCTGGTGATATTCCCAAAGAAATCTAGAGCACATCCTTTCTATCTTTGCAAACCAAATTGCAGGAAATTCCAGAGGAATAGTCCTAAATAGGTACAAAAATTTAGGAAAAACCACCATTTTGATAACATTGCTTCGTCCATACATGGATAGGTGTAGGTTGTCTAACCTCTCCAGTGTCTTATTAACCGTATCAATCATTGGTACAATATTTAATTCCGGAATTCGATCAACCACTGCTGTAATCTTAATCCCCAAGTATGTTGCTTCGGGAACGATTGGTAAATCTACAGGGGACACAGTGCCAGAATAAAGAATCTGAGTCTTATCAATATTTAATTTGTACCCTGAGGAAACCCCAAATGGCTCGGCCAAATCCTTCACTGCTGGGTAAGCCAAAATGATATCACTAGTAAGTATTGCAATATCATCTGGGTACGCCAATGTCTTAAGCTCAGTGCCATTGACCTTCACTGGTTTGATATTCATGCTTTGTTCTAATTTATTGAGAAAAGGGTCAATGTATAGCGCAAACAGGAGGGGAGAACACGGGCACCCCTGCCTAGTGCCTCTGCTAAATAATTTAGATTCCTGTCCCGATATGCGGATCCCGGCCTCCGGCAGTTGATACAGTGCCTGTATGGCTTGGATAAATTCAATACCCATCCCCTTCCATCGCAGGACAGACCACAGAAAACGCCAGGAGACCCTGTCAAACGCTTTCTCAGCGTCCAGCAGGATTACCCCCAGCGGCGATTCAGTGGCCTGAGCCCAATCAAGAAGGGCAATAACGCGTCTAACGTGGTCAGTCGTATTCCTACCAGGGATAAACCCGTGCTGGCGAATAGAGACCAGAGGGTTGATGAACTTTCCTAACCTAGACGCTATTATTTTGGAATAGATCTTACTGTTGGAATTGATAAGTGAGATAGGTCTATATGAAGATGGATTAAGTTCAGGTTTATCTTTCTTTTTAAATACTACTATGGTAGTCTTACGCCAGGAATCAGGGATAGACCCCCTTTGAGCTAGCTGAACTAGAGATGTAATATCTGGCCGCAGTAGTTGACAAAATGTCCTAAAGAATTCCAAAGGGATACCGTCTGGCCCCACTGCCTTACCAGAAGCTAAAGAAGTTATAGCCCTTTCAATCTCTTCCCATGTGATCGGGGCTGCGAGAATCTTATTTTGATCAGATGTAACCTCCGTTGTTTGTAGGTCTTTAAGAAACTCCTCTGGAGATTCCTCCCCACTGGAAGCTACTTCCTCAGTATAAAGTTGCCGGTAAAAATTCTGAAATACATCCAGAACTCCTGTTGGAGAGTCCTGAATCTGACCGAGCTAATCTTTAATCCTGCAAATTCTGTTCGAGACTTCCTCTGTTGTAGTCGTTTCGCCAGAACCTTCCCAGTATTTTCTCCAAGTTCATACACTTCAGTTCTATATTGCATGTACTTAATAGCAAGCTCTTCCCCAAAATACTGATGTATTCTAGATTTGATAATAGCAATTAGCTGCTGCCATTCTTCTGTGTTTTGACCCCCTCCTATTTTCCTCATGAGATCAATCTCAGCCGACCTAAGCTGTTCAACCCAGCCCCTCATCTTCTCCTTTGCAACCTTCCGACGATAAATAGAGAAGTTAAGAGTCTCACCACGCACGGCCGCCTTAAATGCATCCCACACTATAATTTCAGAAGCCGTGTTCCTACTAATATTAAAAAATTCTACTATCCACTTGGCCATATATTCACAATATGACTGGTTAAACAGCAATTTTCTTTCGAAAGTCCACGGCCTCTGGATTCCGACAATGCCACTACGTGGTAGTTCTACGACTAATGGGTTATGATCTGAAATGACCCTGGGGGAAATCTCAACACTGACCCTCTCAGCCATTTGGTATGACAAAGAAGTAATCCAAATGGACTAATTTATTGTGAGGGGCCGAATAAAAGGTGAACCCTGAGTCCGCTTGTTATGTCTATACCAGACATCAACCAGCCCATGTTCCCTAACTAATCCCTGGAGAGCCTTAAAAGTTCTATTCTTTCTTCCTTGGTATGGAGAATCACTGGAGAGATTAAAATTACTATCCAAATGAATGTTGAAATCTCCACAAAAAAATTAACGGATGCGGCCATACAGCGAATTCTACACTTAAGTGATTCAAGATGTCCGGATCATCCAAATTTGATCCATATATGGAGCAAATTGAAAAAGGGGCACCATTAACTATAAATTCAATAATTACCCACCACCCCAATCGATCCTCCTTGACTCGTTTACAAGTTCCAAGACCTTGCTTTGCTAAAATAGCCACCCCCCTAGTTGTAGTACCTTGACGAGTACATGCCAATAAGTCAAGGCCTAATTCCTTCAACCATCCGCTTTTCCTACATGGTATATGGGTCTCTTGCAAACATAACAAGTTTATCTGCATAAATTGTACAATCTTAGCCAATAAACCTCTTTTTTTCCTGTCATTCAAACCACAAACATTCCATGAGCAGATAGACATTCTACCCGTTCTACCCATCATCCTTGAAGGCACCATATTCTTCGTCAAACCTTACCAAACAATATCTATAAAAACTACAAACTATACCGAGGTTTACTTTCTTTCTTTGATAACAAATGCCATGACAATATATAGAAAACAACAGCAGTGCAACCCACTAAACCCCCCTACCCCCCCTTGCCTACCCTCCACCCTAGACCCCCCTCCCAACCACCCACCTTATGAAGCATAAGGACCACCGGTCCTTGGTGATGAAGAGCTGGCCACCACCCCCCTCCCCTGGGCACCCTCCCCCCAATTGGGCTGACGAAGAAGGAAAAAGAAACATACAAAGAAAAAAGAGATAAGAGACCCAATTCGGACTCTAAAATAAGCATAGAGTAGACATCGAATAACCAACATTAATCATCAAGCCAGCACCGTTGCATATCATCCCTAAATTGAATGCAGAAATTCCTTTGCTAGTAAATCAGAAGAAAAAAATTGCGTCTGACCCTTGAATACCACTTTCAACTTAGCAGGGTTAAGCAAAAACACCTGCGCCCCTTTTGCTTGGAACATTGGGATCATTTAGCGCAACTGCCATCTTTTCTCCACCGTTGCCTGACAGAAATCGGGTCTCACAAAAAATTTGCAACCCTTCCCTGCCCTTTTCCTATCCGGTCTATCCAGATCATATAATGCTTCTCGGGCCCAAAAATTATTAAGACATATCAGGATAGCTCGTGGTCTATCAACAGCTTGTCCCACTTTTTTACGTTGGTTAAAGGGGAACCTATGAGCCCTTTGGACTTCAGCTTTCCAGTCCCATTGCATAAGTTCAGGGAATGCCTCCACAAAAAGTTCCACCACAAACTGCCGCACTTCTGTACCCTCCTTGCCCTCGGGAATGCCCAGTATCCGCAGGTTATTCCTTCTTGAGCGATTCTCAAGATCCGTCAATTTCCAGAGCACATCTTGCTTCTGGGCTTTCAGAGAATCAGTGAGAGTTTTTTGCACGGCCATCTCATCCTCAAGCGTAGATATTCTAGTTTCAGCTTCTCCAATCCTGACTGCAAAGTCAGAGCAAGTCTTTGCGACCCTGCGTATTGAGTTTTGTAATTTACGGCATGCCCCCTGGGTACGCAGGCTCTCCAACCGGGTCTCCTCCCGATGAGCCATAATGCTCTGATAGATGGTAGAAAGTGTAATATCATCTGGGCCAACTAAGTTTGAACATGAGGCTCCTGTTGGCATCCCTTCAATAGCTGCTACATTCCCATCCAGTTTAGGAGAGAAGGAATAATCCCATATCATTGAGCCAGTTGAGCCAGAAGCCCTAATTGACAAGGCATCGAATTGCCCTTTTGCTTACGAACCGTTCCAGGAGTGTGTGGAGAATTATCTCCTACCTCACCCTCTTCCAACCGCAAACTGCTTGCACCACTTTCCTCTTCAGCCCAGTCTCTTCCAAGACTATCATCCCCCGAGGAGTTGGAGGGATCCGACATGGAGTAAAACTTATCCCCTGAGTCCCCGTCCTTTACAAGACCTGTAGCTGAACATTCTTCAACTTGAAGCTCCTGCTGAGGGTCCGTTTCCACTATTTTAACCTTCCTGCTAGAGGTACTTCCATCCCCCTGGTCACCCATCTCTTTTTCCTGAATGCCATTTTGGGAAACTACAACTCCCATAAGGCTAGTTTCTTGCTGTGTATCAGAATTTTCTCCACTTGCCTCAGCCCCAGATGGCCCAGTAGTAATAGCCAAAATGTCTTGGATTCCGTCAGGACCAATCAAGCCGGTAAGTACATTTGAGCCTTCCGATACCCCCCCTTCCCGCACTCTCCGTGCTCAACTCACTCACATCCGCCAGAAAAGGAGACACAGTACCTTGAGTGAGCGCTTCAAGGGGTGCGGTGGGTGTCACTTGTACCAGTGACATTTTTAGCGCAGCACTGCCTCCAGCAGATGAATCTACCAAATTTTTACTTTTCCCAGCCTGTACCTTGAAGAGAGCAGGGACCGTCTGGCGTCCACAAACAGCGGTGCTTCCTTTCCCGGCCCGCTCCACAGTTCCTGAAGGTCCGATAGACCCCCCCACAGCTGGCCGGCATGTTCCTGCGTGTTCTCCGCCATCAGTATCAGTCTTCCCGGGGCTCCCGGAGCCTACGAGCGGCCCCCGGGTCCTGGTACCTTTGGAAGAAGTTTTTGGCGGCATCGGGAGAGTCGGGCGTTTGAATGCAGAGATAAGCGCCGCAGAGATGAAAGGACCCGCGTGAATCAATCGAGAGGGTGCAGGCAATTCCCAGCGCCGTTACCATAGGGACCAGATCATGCCAGGCGCCGCGGACGTATATTCCTTCCCCTACTATGCTGCCTTGGGACCGGGTAAGGAGGGGGGGGGGTTTAACCAGGAGAGCGTCAAAGAGCCAGCTCATTCAGCCGTCCTTGCGGCCGCCATCTTGCCTCGCAATTTCTAAGGATTGACTATTGTAATGCCTTCTTTATGGGCATAAACAAGCGCCAACTGTCAAAACTGCAGTGTATTCAAAATGCTGCAGCTAGAATGCTGTTGAATATTCCAAAGTTCTACCATATATGTGGCAGCATCAAAACTCTTCACTGGCTGCAGGTGCAACAGCGAATTGAGTTTAAAGCTTTGCGCTTGGGACATAAAACCCAGTTTGGGGGAGGAGGTGCAGATTTATAGGACTATTTCAGCAGTACACTCCTCAGCGCAATCTTAGATCGGCCAACAAAGGTCTAGTCCAGATTCCCAGAATAGTTAGAGCTAGATGGGGTGGAAGGAGCCTGACATACTGTGCATCCAAATTATGGAATGAGTTACCTGACGATATCAGACTCCAACCGTCCAGACCTCGATTCAGAAAGTTGCTGAAGACGTGATTATTTACTGGGCAGAAGTAATGCTTCCTCTCCTGTGCTAAACCAGTGTCCTCCCTCAGCGCCAAGACGCCTCGGCATTCGTGCGCTCTACAAGCATAATACCTACTTACTTAATTATGCCACAATGGGACCTTAATTTGGTCCTCACTTATTTGATGTGCGCTCCTTTTGAGCCTTTGCACAATTGTCCCCTCCGGCTCTTGACTATCAAAACAGCCTTCTTAGTGGCGATTACATCGGCCCGGAGGGTGAGTGAGTTACAGGCGTTGTCCAGCTCGCCTCCTTATTTTATGTCTTTTCAGGACAAGGTGGTGCTTCGCACCTGGGTATCTTTTTTACCAAACGTTGTGACCCCATTCCAACTGGGTCAGTCCATCACTTTGCCCACCTTCTTTGCTCCCCCACATCCTTCTAAGGAAGAGGAGCGTCTCCATCGACTGGACTCAAAAAGAGCGTTGTCTTTCTACATTGACCGCACAAGAGAGTTCCGGGTGGATGACTAACTCTTTGTAGGGTATGTGGGAGCAAAGAAGGGAAAGGCAGTGCAGAAAAGAACCATCTCTCGCAGGGTTGTTCTCTGCATTAAAATTTGTTATGCCTTGGCGAAGAAGCAGCCCCCTGAGGGATTAAGGGCCCATTCCACCAGATGAAAGGCTGCGACTACAGCCTTGGCTCAGGGTGTCCCAGTCCAAGACATGTCAGGCAGCGACGTGGGCATCATTGTACACGTTCGCAAAACATTATTGCCTTGACGGTCAAGTGCGCATGGACGGGCACTTTGCCCGCACAGTCCTGCAAGACTTTTTAGTCTAGTCCATGAGTCCGCAACCCACCGCCGGGATGGTATGGCTTGGGTATCTGATTCAAAGGTAAGGAATCTGCAGCTAGAAGTCTATCAGATGAACAAGTTACTTACCTTCGGTAACGCATTATCTGGTAGAGACTCTATCTAGCTGCAGATTCCTTACAGCCCCACCCATGCCTCCTCACTATGTGGACTGATGTTGTAGGTCCAGGGTTTCTCCCCTTTCAGGGCCCTAGTTTTTGCACACGTTTATGTCAGTCACTTCGTGACTCTGCGCTTCTGGCGTGGAAAAACGAAAAGTATTGATGTCCGCGCGCTGCTTGGTGGCGCCTATGTAGGCACCGCGACGTCATATCCGATGCTACCAACGTCATCGACGACACGCGGAGCTGAATGGAGCCACCAAACGTCGCGCGCAAGGGGTATTGCTCAGCAAAAGTTTCCGGATCCAGCCTGATTCCTGGGAAATTCAAAGGTAAGGAATCTGCAGCTAGATAGAGTCTCTACCAGATAATGCGTTACCGAAGGGAAGTAACTTGTTCTTCCCTGTCGCTGACGGAGGGGAGAGAAAGGTATCCCCCGGGTAAAGATCCCCAAAGGTCTTCCAGCTCAAACTATCCGCTCGTTCAATTTCTCCACGTTCAGCCATTGCTGGTATCTGGGGATTGCAAGCGAGAGGGGCGGATGGGGCATATAACAGCTTCTGCTTTGCTCTCGATCGCAGACCATCCCAAGCCCATCTCAGTGTTTCAGTAGTGTCTATTTCGTTTCTGGGTCATTTAAATTTAGAAAAGACAGTGATGTTTAGTGGGACGGGCACTGTTCTGTCCAGTTCGATAGCTATATGTGGTTGGAATGGGGTGGGGAATAGCCAATGATTGAGGAATTGAGCCTGTGCGCAGTAAGCGTATAAGGGAATGTCTGGTGCGTCCAGTCCCCCCTGGCCAAGAGGGAGGGTAAGGAGTTCCCAGGAGATAGGTGCCTGTTTCCCTGCCCACACCAGTTGTAGCATCAAGGATCTCATTGTTTTAAAAAACGCTAGTGTAAGGAGTATTGGGAGATTGACAAAAATGTATAAACATTTTGGCGGAACGATCATCTTTGCAATAGCTATTCTTCCCGCCAGGGAAAGAGGCAGCCATGACCATGTTTTAATTTTCCCTTCAAACCAGATAACCCCGCGCCCAAGATTCATCTCCCAAAGTTCCTGCGTGTTGCGACTTAACCAGATCCCCAGGTACTTAACTGGGCTGTCCGCCCACTTGAGCGGATAGTCCAAGGCAAATGAGGTAGTACATTCTGTCAGAGGAAACATCGTTGATTTGGACCAATTAATCTGAATCCCAGACAGCCCGCCAAACCTGGTTATTTCGCGGATATGGGGGATGTGTTCACCTCCGGATTGCTAATATAGAGCGTGATGTCATCCGCATATAGCGAAATTAATAAGCCTCTTGTGGTGAATCCCACCCCTCTGTTAGCATGGTGTTGTCGGATCCGGGCAGCCAAAGGTTCCATGGCTATAGTGAAGAGGAGTGGGGATAGAGGACACCCTTGTCTCGGGCCTCTGGTGATAGGAAAACTTTCTGATAGCAGCCCATTTACAAGTAGCCTGGCAGTAGGGCTAGCATGCAAGAGTCTGATTTGTGCTATAAATGCCGGGCTGAGGCCTATTCTGCTCAAGATAGTGAATAAATAAGGCCATTCAAGTGAATCGAAGGCTTTAGTTGCGTCTAGCAACACTGCTGCTGCAGGAGTCTCGGGATTTAAGAAATGAAGTAGGGCAAAGAAGGTTCTCAAATTGTGGGCCGTCGACCTGCCCGGGATGAAACCAGACTGGTCCGGCCTTGATATCTGGGGAAGTAGTGGCTGTAGTCTTTGGGCTACTAGTTTGGCGTAAATCTTATTGTCAACGTTAATGAGAGAGTGTGGGCGGTAAGAGTCACAGCTAGTGGGATCCTTTTCAGGCTTTAACAACGTTAAATTACTGCCTCGCGCATCGAGGGTGGAAGGCAGCCCATTTCAAGCGACTCTTGATATACTTCCAATAATTGTGGGGCTAATAATGTACTATAGGTTTTATAGAATGAAGTGGTTAGGCCATCTAAGCAGGAGCTTTGTCATTGGGGAGGCTATTAATGACCCGAATTATATCTTCTACCGTGTAAGGCTCATCTAGAAATTCTCTGTGCGCTCTACTTAACCACAATATTTCAAGAGATTCTAGATATGTATGCAGCTCCTCCTTCATGTCTGGGATAGTAGAGGAATATAAAGTAGAATAGAAATCTGTAAAGTGATCGAGTGGCTTTTGCGGACCTCTAATATGGTCGCCTTGTTTATCCCTTAGCTCTGTAATGATGGCTGAATTTCTCGGGGGCCTAAGCATGGCCGCCAGTATTTTCCCAGGGCGATCACCTTTCCCATATCGTCTGGCCTAGCTATATTTCCCCAGGAACTTTACCTCCCGATTCGCCTCCTCAGTGTATTCTGAAAGAAGCACTCTGAGAGATGCTAAGTGGCCACCCTCTCCAGTATTAAAGAACTTGGTCTCTGTCTTTAATTTGTGTCTCAAGTGTCTTGAGTCTCTGTCTGATTGACTTCAGCACACCTGCTTGTTTGGCAATGCAGCATCCTCTTATGACTAACTTAAAGGCCTCCCACAGCGTACCCGCCAACGCCACCGATCCCGTGTTCTCGGCAAAGTAGTCACTGATGTCTTTCCTGATTTCTTCACGGAAGGCAGTGTCAAGCAGGGCCGGGGGGGGAGTGCCTCCAAGCGAACAGGGTCCTAGCAGGAGCTGGGATTTCTATCTGCTGTAAACAGGGGGCATGATCAGAGAGGGTGCGCGGCAGAAGGCAGACCTCCAATGTCAACATGGCAATATCACGGGAAACTACCCAGTAGTCCAATCTGGACCATGCATTATGTTGCGAGGTGGTACATGATCCCACTGTACTATCTGGGTTACTACTTCTCCAGATGTCTACCAGGTCATTAGCTTGAATAAGAGCATTAAGGGCTTCACTTGCACGGGGATGTAGTTTCCGTGACTCCCCCCTTCTGTCTAGGTAATCATTTAGTATGGCGTTTAAGTCGCCCCCCCAGACAACAGTTTCACAGCCTAAACTAGCGATTTTCGCCCACACATTATGGAAAAATTCCGGTTAGTCAGAATTGGGGCCATATATGGCCGCAAATACCATCTCCATCCCACATAGTGTACCTTTAAGGATGACATATCTCCCTTCGGAGTCGAGGTGTGTGTACGTGGTTTTCCATTCTAAGCCTCTGCGTGTCACTATGTCAATATAGCCCCTGGCAAAGTTTGAATATCCCGTGGTGTACATCTCGCCCCAGTGTCTTTGCTGTAGCTTAGTGCCAGGTGTATCAGATAGGTGTGTCTCCTGCAGGAAACAAAAATCGATTTTGTGTCGAATCAGATAGGCCTGAGTTAGCCGAACCTTTCTGTGGTCATTTAGACCTCTGATGTTCCATGTTAAAAATCTAAGGGTGGACATTTTTGTGTGTTGTTGTAAATCCAATACGCTTTGCATATGCATCTGAAAATACCATGGCTATTTAATGTAGGAGGAGCTGCCTCCCTCAGTGTATGAGTATGAATAGCCCAACTTCTGCTGCTACTGGCATGCTGTCTATCTCCGTCTAAGAGCCAACACATACTGCATAACTCATGAACCATAAACTGCTGTACTACAACCCTAACCCACAACCCCCCACCCACACCAACCCCCAATCTGAAAGAAACAGTTTGTTATAGATTCTTTACCTTAGAATTACCCCCAGGTGTCAGACTGGATCCGGAAAGTTTTTTCATCAGCAGTACCTCTGCGCGTCGGAAGGTGGCGTCGGTCGGCTCCGCGTTCGTCGTTGGCGTCGTGGTCGCTGGGATGACGTTGCGTTAACTACTTAGAAGCCGCCCTCGCGCGCTGACGTCAGTTCTTTCTTTTTCCGCGCCAGCCAGTGCTGATCCGGAGAGAGCGGTACCTCCAGTCACTTTTTGACTGAACTTTTTGAGCGACTTTTGTCGACGTCTTTTGAGTCTTTTGACTCCTGGTGCACATAGGGATGCCCGGCTTCAAGGCTTGTGGTTCCTGTTCCTGACTGATGTCGGTTACGGATCCGCACAGCGTGTGCTTCTTTTGCCTGCAGCGCGACCACGACCCCAAGTTGTGCTCCGACTGCCGGTCCATGGCTCCGAAGGCTTTGCGGGAGCGGTCCCAAAAGCTTCTTGAGCGCCGGCTGTCGGCTCCGCGCCATTCGAGGTCACGGTCGCGATGGAGGTCAAGCGACCGGTCGCGGAACCATCATCATTCGTCCTCCAAGTCTTCGCACTCTGGGTCAGGTAAGTCGAAGCACAAGAAGAAGTCGAAGAAGCATTGTCGCTCTTCGACTTCTCCCAGTCGCAACGAGGGATGCTGGCGGTGCCCCTCCCGTGACTCCGTGTGCGGAGCCTGCTGAGCCGACTCCGGGTTTCCTTCCCTTCCAGGGACCCGGAGCGACTCCTGCCCAGCTTCGTACGTTCTACGAGGTGATGCACGCCATCTTTGGGCAGCCCGAACCTGCTGGCGCGCCTTCGGGCCCCGCGGACTCGGTTGGGGGGCCTAGGCCTTCTCTGCCGGCAGCTCTGGCCCCGGCACCGCAGGCCCCCCTTGGATCCACGCCTGGATCCGGATCGGCGCCGGTTGACCTTATTACACCTCCACTGGCGCCGCTTCCTCCGGCACCGCGCCCGCATTCGACGCCGGTCGGCCCCCCGGCCTGCGTCGACCCCGGCCTCCATCCTGATGTGGACACGGAGCCAGACCGGCATCGCCCGATGCCGGATCCGGCGCAGAGTGGGGTTTTTGTGTCCCTGTTCACTCCTGGGGTCCCTTTTAGGCCAGATTGGCACCCAGAGGATGAGGAGGAGGACTGGGAGGGGTCAGGTGATCCTCTGACCGACCAGTTGGAGTATGATCCGGACTGGAAAGAGGACCTGGGGGATGCCAGTGGTCTTGATACCTCCCCCTGACCTTGGCATGTTGTCTCCTCCTACCGTGGCTACGGAGAAGGGAGCGTCATACGCAGTGGTGTTGCGTAGGGCGGCCAAGGCTCTCAACCTCGAGCTCCCTACAGTGGCGGTCAGGACCAACCTCCTGACAGAGGTGCTTCAACCGCAAGCGAGCTCTTCGGAGCCCCTGCTGCCATTCAATGAAGCCCTCACCGACATCAATTTGGGCACCTGGTCCAGGCCCAACACAGGGGCTCCCGTGGATAGGATGATTGCCCGACGCCACCGCCCGGCTCTGGGCGAACCCACTTTCCTCTCCCAACACCCCACCCCTGAGAGCTTTGTGGTCCAAGCCTCTACCTCCAAGAGTGCATTCCCTAACGCTCCACCAGATAGGGAATCCAAGAAGCTGGATCATCTTGGGAAGAAGATTTTCTCTTCCGCCAGCTTGGGACTGCGGTTGGTAAACACTGCATGTCTATTGGGCCGTTATTCCCACTCTGTGTGGGATACGGTTACGCAGGTGCTGCCTCAGTGTCCGGAGGAGGCCCGGACAGTGCTCTCCCAGGCTGTTGCCGCTGGGAGGGATGCAGCAAAGTTTACCATCCGTTGTGGGCTGGATACCGCCAACTCTCTAGGCAGGACGATTTCCACGTCGGTAGCCCTTCGACGCTATGCCTGGATGAGATCGACTGGCTTTTCAGGAGATGTCCATGAGGGTATTCTTGACATGCCCTTTGATGGCCGTCGCCTTTTTGGCGACAAAGCAGACAACACTCTAGAGCGTTTCAAGGACTCATGGGCTACGTCCAAGTCCTTGGGCCTCTCCAACCGCCCGTGCAGTCTGCTTTTTGCCCCTTTCGTGGCTACGGAAGGGGTGCCCCACTACGCCCCGCCCAGAGCCACAGGCCGGCGCAAGTTCCCCAACCTTCGCGTGGCCGGGGAGGTGGGCATCACCGCCGTGGTTCAGGGGGGCAGCGGGCGGGCCAGTCCACCACCCCCCCCTCTGCAGCAGCCTCGAAACCTTCCTAGTCTGACATTTCAGGCCCATCAAACGCCAGTGGGCGGCATGATCCGCCATCACCTCCCCCACTGGCACACCATCACGTCGGACAGGAGGGTTTTACAGATAGCCCGAAGGGGCTACTCCCTCCCCTTCGAGACTACCCCTCCAGCCATGCCACCTCAGTACCACCGCATATCGGAGGATCACCTGGGCCTTCTCCAACAGGAAGTCACTGCTCTCTTGGCCAAGGGAGCCATCAAGTGCATTCCTGCCCCAGAAGTAGGTCATGGTTGTTACTCCCACTACTTTCTGGTTCCCAAGAAGGACAAGGGCCTGCGTCCTATCTTGGATCTCAGGAACGTCAACCGCTTCCTCCGGAAGGAGAAGTTTAAGATGTTGACGCTCTCTGAGGTCTTGTCTGCCCTCGACCCTGGAGACTGGTTGGTAGCGTTGGACTTGCAGGATGCTTATTTTCACATCCCCGTCCTGCCGGCCCACCGGCGTTACCTGCGGTTCACGGTAGGCCACGAGCACTTTCAGTTTACCGTGCTCCCCTTTGGTCTTACCAGCGCCCCACGGGTGTTCACGAAAGTGATGGCGGTGGTCGCAGGTCATCTGCGCAGATTGGGGGTTTCAGTCTTCCCCTATCTCGACGACTGGCTGTTGAAGGCGGGCTCGCCCCAGACTGTCGTCTCCCACCTCCAGACTACGGCCGACCTCCTGCATTCGCTGGGGTTCTCCATCAATGTGCCGAAGTCACACCTGATTCCCTCTCAGAAGCTCCTCTTCATCGGAGCAGTTCTGGACACGACGCGGTTTCGGGTTTATCCTCCCGAACAGTGAGTCCAGGATATTCGGACTATGATTCCGATCTTTCAGCCTCTATCCAGGATTTCGGTCAGGATGACCCCGAGGATGCTGGGCCTCATGGCCTCCTTCATCCTGCTGGTCGATCATACCAGGTGGCATATGCGGGCTCTTCAGTGGGACCTGAAGTTCCAGTGGGCGCAGCATCAGGGGAATCTGTCCGATTGCGTCCAGATCTCAGAGGGCACTGCACGACAATTGCAGTTGTGGCTCACGAACCAGGATTGGGTCAACGGCAGATCATTCTCCCTTCCCCAACCAGAGCACACAGTGGTGACGGACGCATCCCTTCTGGGATGGGGCGGCCACATGGGAGAGGCGGAGATCAGAGGCCTCTGGTCTCCGGCGGAGTCCGGGCTCCAGATCAACCTTCTGGAGCTCCGGGCCATCCGTCTTGCACTCGAGGCATTCCTTCCCTCTGTCCGGGGAAGAGTAGTGCAGGTGTTCACGGACAACACCACCGCCATGTAGTACTGCAACAAACAAGGCGGGGTGGGGTCGTGGACCCTATGTCAGGAGGCCCTCCGCCTCTGGACATGGCTGGAACATCAGGGCATATCCCTGGTGGTTCAACACCTGGCAGGTTCCCTGAACGCCAGTGCGGACGAACTCAGCCGCAGGTGCATGATGGATCACGAATGGCATCTTCACTCGGAGGTGGTGCAAGGTCTCTTTCGACAGTGGGGAGAACCTTGGTTAGATCTATTCGCCACCGAAGAGAACGCGCAATGTCAGCAATTCTGCGCGTTGGAATTTCCAAGGCGGCACTCGCTAGGCGACGCTTTTTGTTGCGAGTGAAGTTGCGGTCTGTTGTACGCCTTTCCGCCTATACCACTTCTGCCCAGAGTGCTGAAGAAGATCAGGCGTGACCGGGCCCAAGTCATCCTTGTGGCTCCGGATTGGGCACGAAGAGTTTGGTATCCCGAGCTGCTCAACATGGCCATCGAGCCTCCGACGCGACTGCCTCTTCGAGAGGATCTTCTGTCGCACCAGCAGGGGACGGTCCTCCACCCGAACCTGTCCAGCCACCATTTCCTTGCGTGGAGATTGAGCGGCGGCAGTTGTCGTTATTTGACTTGCCTCCCAAAGTTTGTGTGAAATCTTGGCAGCCATTCGTCCCTCCACTAAGACGGTATACGCCTGCCGGTGGAACAAATTTGTGGCGTGGTGCACAGCAAAGGCTGTGGATCCCCTTTCTGCCCCTCTTTCTGAGGTTCTCTTGTTCCTCCTTTCTTTGGCCCAGCAGGGCTCTGCTCTGGGCACTCTTAAGGGCTATCTTTCGGCCATTTCTGCCTTTCTTCGGCTTCCTGATCAGCCTTCTCTTTTCAAGTCCTAGATTGTAAATAGTTTTTTGAAAGGCATAACTCATGTCTTTCCTCCTATTCCCTTTGTTATGCCTCAGTGGGACTTGAATCTGGTCTTGACATATTTAATGTGCGCTCCCTTTGAGCCGCTTCACAACTGTCCTTCAAGACTTTTAACTCTTAAGACTGCATTCCTGGTGGCCATCACCTCTGCCAGAAGAGTGAGTGAGCTCCAGGCTCTTTCATCCAAGCCTCCTTTTCTGTCTGTCCATCCGGACAAGATTGTCCTCAGGACCCGTCCATCCTTCCTTCCCAAGGTTGTCACCTCCTTTCACATTGTGCAAACCATCACCTTGCCCACCTTCTTTCCGCCTCCTGATCCTTCGAAAGAGGAAGAGAGGCTCCACCGTCTGGACCCAAAACGGGCGCTTTCCTTTTATCTGGATCGCACCAAACAGTTCCGGGTAGATGACCAGCTCTTTGTTGGCTACGTGGGCGCCAAGAAAGGTCGGACCTTACACAAGCGAACCATCTCCAGATGGGTCGGTTTGTGTATCAAGGCCTGCTATTCTCTAGCAAAAAAGGAGCCTCCAGTGGGGCCGCGGGCCCACTCCACCAGGGCGACGGCAGCCACTACTGCTTTGGGACGAGGAGTCCCTCTGAATGACATCTGTCAGGCAGCTACGTGGGCATCGCTGCACACGTTTACGAGACACTACTGTCTCGACAGCCAAGTCCGGAGAGACGGCTTCTTTGGCCGTTCTGTTCTCCAGGACTTTCTGGTGTGAACTTGGTTTGCAGACCCACCACCGAGGTTGGTATTGCTGGGTTATCTATTCTAAGGTAAGGAATCTATAACTAACTGTTTCTTTCAGAGGAACAAGTTACTTACCTTCGGTAACAATATATCTGTAAGAAACATAGGTTAGTTATAGATTCTTTACCGCCCCACCCATCCTCCCCGTTCTGCAAACTGATTTCTAGGGTTAAGGACATCCCTTCAGGGCCCTAGTTTTGTTCACCAGTGGTCAGTGTCTTGCATGGCTCTGCGTTTCTGGCGCGGAGAGTCGTGTACAGAACTGACGTCAGCGTGCGAGGGCGGCGTCTAAGTAGCTACCGCGACGTCATCCCGGCAACCACGACGCCAACGACGAACGCGGAGCCGACCGACGCCACCTTCTGACGCGCAGAGGTACTGCTGACGAAAAAACTTTCCGGATCCAGTCTGACGCCTGGGGATAATTCTAAGGTAAGGAATCTATAACTAACCTATGTTTCTTACAGATATATCGTTACCGAAGGTAAGTAACTTGTTCATTAGGTTGAGCAATATCGTCCCCCCCACCCCAAACAGCCTCCCAAGATAGGCTAAGAAAACAGGTGAAGGAGATCTACCTGGGGGCGAGGGGTCTCCGGCGAACGCCCTGGTCCAAGACCAGGTGGCTGAGAAGTTGATGAGAGAACAATGAATGATACCCATTGCCCAGTTTATGTGACTGTGTGAGATTAACAGCGGAGTGAGCATACAAGTGACATTTTCTAGAACAGAATGTCCAGACAGTTCTCCGCTCACCCCACTGCCACACTTATTGGTTCAATCCTTGTAGACCCGCAAAAAGGTCAGAAATTATCGCTGAGATTGGCTTCTGACCTCCTGGGAGTGCTCGGCAGGCGTTTATTGCCGGTAACATGTTTGGCGTACTTCAGCGCTGATTTGGCATCTGTGAACAGGTGATTGCTGCCCTCGTGTGTGATTTTGAGCTTAGCAGGGTATAGAAGGGCGAATACTATTCCTGCTTGCCTGACAATCTTCTTGGCCGGGATAAATTCTCTCCTCGCGGATTGGACTGCCGGGGTAAAATCAGGGAAAAAGAATATATTATTGCCCTGGTGTCTTATCTGGCCCATCTCCCTGGCAGCCCGGAGGATACCATCTCTGTCCCGGTAGTTGAGCAGGCGGGCTAAGATGGGTCTTGGTGTACTGCCCACCGGTGGTCTCGGGGAAAGGGATCTGTGGGCTCTCTCCACGATGAACATGGCAGAGAGAGCTGACCCAAAGATATCGCGCAATAAGCTTTCCACAAAGTACTCCACCTTGCCCATTGCTGTGGTTTCTGGTATGCCCGTTATACGAATATTGTTCTGGCGGGACCGGGCTTCTAAGTCTTTGTTTTTGGCTTTAATGACCTCCAAGACCCTTTCCATATTCAGCAATTGTTCTCTAGGTTCAGTTTGGAAGTCATGGGCATCAGAAACTCGGAAAAACATGAAATGCGCATTGACCAACTGGAAAACCAAGAGGAGAGACTGCATATCATCGCCTCCCTCAGCAGCGCTATCTCTGTGTTTGGTTTTGGGGTCTTGTTCAGATTCAGTGTGTCTAGTCGCACGTTTATTTTCAAACGGCAGCTTGGTCTGCTTAGTATCAATTTTCCCCATAGTTCAATATTGTGTGTCGACGAGTATTTCCTGCCACTTGGGCGCGTCGTTTGGAAATATGGCCCTGCACTTTCACTCTCTATTCTTCAACAATTATGCGGCGGCAGACCCTGGATTAAAGCTATTATCTCGTGCCAGTTCAGAAGTCAACTGGGGGGTTCGCTGATATCACATTACCCCACTTGCCTCCGGTCATTCAGGTGTTCTCTGGCCCGTAATCAGGCAGCTAGTGGTCTCACTGTGTAATCTCAGGCCCAGTTGGTTTCCCACGTTTTACTGTCCGTAGGTCAATGAGATGTCTCCCTCTGTTCAAAGCCTGCAGGAGACCATAGGTAACGTTGTTGATTGGTGCTAGTCGTGGCTCCGGTCAGCTATTTGCATGACATCAGTATCGATTAGAGGTTCGCTCAATGTGCGGCAATACTCCCAGTCTGCGGTAGAAAGCCCAGGAGACCTGTGCGATGTTGTACGCCAGCAACAGCTCCGACCCGATGGCGGGCCTGACCCAAACCGTTCAGCTAACCCAGTAGTGCGACTTCCCAGGTGGGAGGAAGGCCCCAATTACTGATAACAAGCTTGCGGGAGGGTCAGCCTGTACTGCGTGCAGCAGCCGCGTCCGAGCCCGACTGGCTTCTCCACACACCGTTTCCTTAGGGCCTGGGCTCTCGCACACCCCAGATGCAGGAACTTAGCTACGGGTCCCCTCTCTGAGCCGGAGCCTCGTACGTACCAGTGTGGCCTCAGTCAAGACTGCGGAGGGCAATCCACGGGTCGGCCCAGGCACCAGGTGCCGATCCACACGTCGAGCGATCCCAGCAAGTAGCCTGCAGTTCTCGAGTCCGGGGGCGCTGGGACCGATCCGCTACCGGTGAGTCGCCTGTCCCACAGATGAGAGGTGGGGCGCGGATTTTGCCCAATGTGCTGGGTAGTCTGGTCTGAGCAGTACAATAAATGTTTCCCCCTGAGCTTGCCGATATTGGCAGACAAAGGCCCCTGAGGTACAGTGTCCAGCAACGAAGGGAGTACACTCCAGTGTATGCGAAGCGCCCAGGCCCACAATAAATTCCAGGGCAGTGAGATCGATGAACAGGCCGCGCATAGGCCCGCAGGGCCCGCCAGTGCAGTATTCCGTGTTCTCTTCATCCGGGCGGCCCCCCACAGCACCGTCCGTGGGAGCAGTGACCACCGCTGTCGCGGTGATCCTTTGTCGGCCGCACCCGGTGCCTGCAGCCCGTCCACTCGCTCCCTCCAACCGCTCCTCCTACCATTCAGGTCACGGTTTCCATCTGTGGCTTCAGTCCGATCGGGCCGCAGCAAGTAGTCAGCGCTGTGTCGAGGTGAGTTGAGGCGTCAGGCCGCCAGCAGCTCGGGGTTCCTCCGTCTGCCGCAAACAGCCGCCTCACCCGGGTCCGCCCGGCCTGCACCTCTGGCGCGCCCCGGAGGCCCGCGCCTCCGGCCGCCTCCGATGCCCTGCCCTTCACTGCAGGTGGTTTTTAGCCACGAGCCCTTTCACCAGTCTCCGGGTACTTGCTAGAATTCGAAGGGCTCACTACCAGCAGATTTAGCCCTCGCGTGTCGCACCACACTCCGATCGTCGCTGTTCACCGGCCCCCGCCACAAGTTCCCGGCTCGGCCAGGCTCGATTGTTCCGCCTCCACTCAATGATAGTACAAACACTGCAGGAACAAAGATTATCCCATACCTCTACCCGTGTACCTAATACTCCAGCCCATACACATAAAGGCGAGAGCAGAAAAATACACCGGGAGAAGGTGGGGAAAAACGGGGGAAAAGAATACAGGACGATGGACTACCAGTCCTAGGCTCCTCTGTCTGGTTGAGAGCAAGTCCCAAGGTGAGTACTGGAAGCTTCCTGAAAAGAAGAAAAGAAACAAGAAAGACATTAATAACAATAAAAACAAGTGCCAGCCCCCATACATATAGTCCCCAACAGTCATCCACTGAGATTCGTTGTTAGCGTGCTTACCCCAGCAAAAACAACGCTTAATCCTCGAGGAGCAGGTAATAGACAACAGTAGTTCTGTGTCCAGCCTTTGGTGTTGAATAATACTCAATCCAGGAATAGTGCTGCCCCCACCAATTCTTCGCGGGAAAAAACCTAATCGGTAAAAAACCCGCAGCGTAAAAATAAGTCTAAAGGGATCCCTTTCATTCCCAAAAACACGAAAACCAATGAGCTACGTGAGTAGCACCAAAATACCTACAACGGGGTGGATGGGATACAATATATGTGTGCATATCAGGCGACAAGAGGCGTGAGATAGAAACGGCTCAGTTTTCTCCAATGTCTCTGATATCCAGGTGTGAACCACAACAAGGGGAGGGGGGTCAAGAAGTTCCAAAAACAGAGCAAAAGAAATGTGCCACTGAAGAGCACGAAGTCCGGCCAGCACTCCAGTCGAAGGACCAACAAGACGTTGTCAGCGCGTGTCCAAGGACGCTGACGGCAAAGTCCTTCCGGGGGCGAAACGCCGAAAGAGAAATCAAGAACGGAAGCACTGGCAAGCTCCGATTAAATACTGAGCCCAATGCTCTCGAGCATTCACCACAGCTGCGCCCGCCCACCCGCTCCAGAAATAAAGTGACACCACGGCAAGACCGTTAAAAGGTTAAGAGAAAGAAAAGAAACAGAGCCACTCCCACCACTATCTAACTACGGGTCATAACACCGATCAGCAAATGTCGAATTTCCGGCTCATATGCCTCGGGGTTGGGCTCAATTTTGGCACACAGCGTAGGGCAATCTAATCTAATGCTTCCATGTATAAAATCTCAAAGATTATCGAGGATTATGGACAAATGGTGGCTCAGCCGGCGGAGCCCTCTCAAAGAGCGGCCATCTCGCTGCTCGGCTAGACCACGCCCCCCTTGTTGCAGTTGTCTTTAAACTGTGTCTGCGCAATGTCTACTCAGAAGAAGCCTAGTTTTAAACCCTGGAATGTGGGGGCCATATGTCGGTTGCAGACCCCCATGAGGACTGCCTTTGGTATTTATCGTCTGAACACGACGTCGAGTGATGCTCATCCTGTCATTGGATGAATCCAAAGGCCCTTAAAGAAAGAGCAGCAAAGCTGTTCATGGCCCGGGCAAGGAAGGAGAAGAGAGGTCAGAAGATGACTAAGTCGAGGTCGAAGTCGCCGACTCCGCACACCTCGAGGTCGTCCAAAAAACATAAGAAGAAGCGGCGTCATGGATCCAAACGTCCCTCTTCTAAGGACAAGTCTTCGAAGTCGGCGTCCCCTGTTCTGCGGCGTCATAGGAAGGATGACACCTTGACTTCTCCGTCACCGCAGGTGGCTCCGGAGCATTCTCTGACACCAAGGGGCTCTCTGGCACCTAGGGAAACATCTCCAGTGCCTCCAACCACGCCGATCCTGGATCCTGTGTCTCCGGCGTCGCAACCAGAACCCGCCATACGACCTCGATCTATCCCAGATCAGGCGGTTTCCAGATCCATACCTGCCTTTCCCGGCTCCAGGGGCGGATCCGTCTCATTTTCTTAATGCGATGTATGGCATGTTTGCCAGGGTGGTTAACCCATCCGGCGCGCCGGCTGGCCCCATGGGACGGCTCTCTTATAATTTGGGCATTCCACAACATTATGCCCAGGCACCATTCATGCCGTTCATGCCGATGACTCCGTCGTGGCCTCTCCCGACGCCGAGGTTCTCGACAACGATTCCATCTAAGGAGGGTAAGATGGACTATTCTCCGTCGGGCTCCGTTCCGGCGCCGTCTTGACTTTGGTCGGCGACGATGTCCGCTTCTGAAGGTCCTTCATTGACGCCAGCTTCAAGGTCTCCGGTGCCACGTCTGGCACCGCCGACGCCGATTCCAATGATGCAATCACGGAGGGAGACTCAGAGGCTTCTGGAAGAGGAGGATTTCCAGGAGCAGGCTGAAGAGGGGGAGATACTAGACCCTATGGATGAGTTTGAAGGGCTTCAAGAAGCCAGTGGGCTTGACACATCACCGGAGTGGGAGCTCTCCTCTCCAAAAGCTCTTCCTTCACAGGATGTGGCCCCTTATCATTCGGTAATAAGAAAGGCTGCTGACTTTCTAGACTTGCAGTTGCCAACTGCTGAGGTCAAATCCAATATTTTAACTGAGGTTCTGCACTCTCCTTCATCTACGGTGGAACCATTGCTTCCGTTTAACGAGGCATTAACAGATCCTAGAAGTATGGCAGAAGCCAATGTCTGCCCCTGCTGTGCCAAGAACGGTATTTTCAAAAAACAAGGGAACCCGAAAGGTAGATAAGGACCTTGGGTGACAGTTTTGTATTAGAACAGTGGTCCTTAAACAGAACAGTAGTCAATAAGATAAATATAGACTAGAATCAGTGCTATATTGCGAGTATCCAGCCGGACATTCAATTTAATATATCAATAACGTCAAAAACACAAATATGAACAAATCAATATAGTGGGACACAATCCTGCATCCTACAGGAACACATGACAAGTACAATTAAGACAAAAACATGTCAGGCAAGACAGAAGTAGCTTGTGGAATATTGAGCATATCTGTGGCAAGCTTAGAACGGTGGCACAGCGCTATAAGGTTGCGCCTGGGGATCCAGCGTTTTTATCATCACACCCATCACCTGAGAGCTTGGTTGTTCAAGCGTCTTGTTCCTCTAGGCAACCGCTGGTTCTTTCCCTTCCACTCCAGGAGATAGAGACTCTAAGAAGTTGGAACAATCCGCAAAAAAAGGTGTTTTCATCGGCCACCATGGCCTTGAAATCGACTAATGCCACGTGCTTGCTGGGGCGTTACATCCATGCATTGATGGATTCTGCTAAAGAGGTAATACCAAAGTAGCTGGAGGATGGCCAGGGTCACTTTGCTGAGGTACTGTTGGACACGCAGGGTGCAGCCCGTCAGGTGATCCAGTCGGGGCTCGATACGGCTGACTCCGTTGCCAGGGTAATGGGCTCTTCGGTGGCCAGTAGGAGGCATGCCTGGTTGAGAGGGTCAGGATTCTCTCCCGACATCCAGGCCACGCTGTTGGATCTTCCCTTTGACGGCTCAAGACACTTTGGGACCAAGGCTGACTCAGCTTTACAACGATTCAAGGATAGCAGAGCTACTGCTAGATCCTTAGGCTTGCAATCCCAGCTTAGGGATTTTGGTTTTCGGAGATTGCGGGGCTTTGGGAAGGTGGATCCTTTGAGGCAGACAGCAGCAGCAGCAACAGCAGAACCCTCTGTATAAGTCATACAGAGGGAAGGGAAGAGGTCGTCTGCGAGGGGCCGCTCGCCAGCAGGAGGGACCCTTGAGTTGTTCTAACCCTTCCCTTAGGTTACTTAAGGACTTACCTGTGGGTTGGTCCTCAGATTCGTCATGGGACAAGACTCAAGACTGAAATCACGTCACTCTTCGACAGTCTGGACACTTGGACTTTGCTGAACTTCGCCAGGAACAAAGACTACATCAAGGAAGACTACTGCTGCTCCTGGTCTCGCTGTTCTACAAGTCTTCTTTGTTGTCTGTGTCTGTGCTTCTGCCAGGATATTTAACAGTCCTGTGGGCATCAAGGACACCCAAAGTAATCTCCCTTGGAGTAAAAGAGTCACTCCCCTGCATCTGCAAGCACCGCAGCCAAGATGAACGGTCTGCTGCTCCTGTGGTCCCATTGACTTCCCGAGGTCCAGCAACACAGGTGGTGGTTCTTCAACTCCCTCGAGGCCTGACCTGTCCTCTCTGCAATTTTGCGGCCAGTATCCCTCGTCAGAACTGCTGGAACTGAACCCTTGTACACCGCATCGACTTACCGTTGTCAAGGCTTGTTGGCTCTGTACTCCAGGGATTCTTGGGCTACAAGAAACTCCAGCATCTCTTCCTGCTAAGTACAGTGCCCTTAAACAAACAAACAAAACAAGCTTTATTCAATTTCTTCTTAGATAATCATAAAGCTCACAGTATTATACATCATCGTAATCCCCGAGCAGAGTATAATATTAAAAAGAAGCATCATATCTAGGGTCTATAAGTTAAATTAAATTGAATTCATAGTTACATCTTCACATTAAAAAAGGTTTTCTGCACTTTAATACACTTTTTAAAAACAATATCTGAAAGAAACACGTTAGTGATAAATTCCTTACCTTAGAATTACCCCCAGGCGTCAGACTGGATCCGGAAAAGTTTTCGTCAGCAGTACCCCTGCACGTCGGAAGGTGGCGTCGTGCTGCTCCGCGTCCGTCGTCGTGGTCGCCGAGATGACGTCGCGGCAGCTACTTAGACGCCGCCCTCGCGCACTGACGTCAGTTCTTTCTTTTTCCGCGTCAGCAAGCGCAGATCCGGAGAGAGCGGTACCCCCAGTCATTTTTTGACTGAGTTTTTCGAGCCCTTTTTGTCTATTTTTTTTAGTCGATCCACTCCTGGTGCAGTAGGGATGCCCGGCTTCAAGTCCTGCGAGGACTGTCATTGCATGATGTTGGTGACGGACCCGCACCGCGTGTGTCTTTACTGCCTGGGGCGCGACCACGACCCCAAGTCGTGCCCCGACTGCCGGGCCATGGCGCCGAAGACTTTGCGGGAGCGGTCCCGAAAGTTGCTTGAAGTTCGGCAGTCAGCTCCCTGCCGCTCAAGGTCCCGGTCCCGTGGGAGGTCGAGGGACCGGTCGCAGAGCCACCACCATCGTTCATCGGGATCGAAGTCTTCGCACTCGGGGTCAGGTAAGACAAAGCACTCAAAGAAGTCGAAGAAGCGCCGAAGCGCCGTCGCTCTCCGACTTCCCCTCGCCCGTTGCGTGACGCAGCTGAAGGTGCGGGTGGTGCCTCCCCCACGGCTCCAGCGGAGCCAACGCAGTCGCCGCCGGCCTACCCGCCCTTCCCGGGTCCGTCGGCGACTCCGGCCCAGCTGCAGGAATTTCTGTCAGCCATGGCTCGCCTCTTTGGGCCGTCGGACCCCGCCGGTGCGCCTTCGGGCCCTGCGGGTCCGACTGGGGGTCCTTGCCCTTTACTGCCGGCGGCTCCGGCATCGCTGTCGGCTCCGGCCCCGGAGCCGCAGGGCCCCCATGGATCCAGGCCTGGATCCCGGTCGACGCCGGTTGACCTTGTGACACCTCCACCGACGTCGACTCCTCCGGCACCACTTCCGACGTTGCCCCCGGTTTCAGCCCCGAAGTGGACACGGCGCCGGAACGGCGTCGCTCAACGCCGATTCCGACGCCGATGGGACCTTTCTATCCCTATGTCCATCCTCCTTATTTTCGGCCTGTTCATCAGCCTTCGGAGGAAGGGGAGGACTGGGAGGGGTCTGAGGACCCTCTCACAGCACAATGTGAGTTAAACCCAGACTGGGCAGAGAAGCTGGGGGATGCCAGTGGTCTTGATACCTCTCCTGACCTTGGCATGCTCACTCCTCCTACCGTGGCTACGGAGGAGGGTGCAAGTTACACAGTGGTGTTGCGTAGGGCGGCCGAAGCCCTCCACCTCGAGCTCCCTACAGTGGCCGTCAGGACTAACCTCCTGACAGAAGTGCTTCAGCCGGCGGCTACCTCTGCGGAGCCACTGCTGCCTTTTAATGATGCACTTTCAGACGTTCTTTTGGGCACCTGGTCCAGGCCCACCACAGGGGCTCCTGTGGATAGGAACGTGGCCCGACGGCATCGCCCGGCCCCGGGCGACCCCCTTTTCTTCTCCCAACACCCCACCCCTGAGAGCTTGGTTGTCCAAGCCTCTGCGTCCCCGAGCGCATTCCCTACCGCACCTCCGGACAGGGAATCCAAGAAACTGGAACAATTTGGGAAGAAGATTTTTTCTTCCACCAGTTCAGGGCTGCTGTCTATGAACACCGCATGCCTCTTGGGCCGTTATTCCCACTCTCTGTGGGATACGGTGGCGAAGTGCTGCCTCAGTGTCCGGAGGAGGCCCGGACAGTGCTCTCTCAGGCTATTGCTGAAGGGAGAGATGCAGCAAAGTTCACGATTTGATGTGGCCTTGACACCGCCGACTCGCTGGGCAGGGCGATTTCCACGACAGTGGCGCTCCGTCGCCACGCCTTGCTGAGGACTACTGGTTTCTCTGGGGATGTCCAGAACACCCTGATGGACATGCCCTTTGATGGCATTCGCCTTTTTGGCAACAAAGCAGATAGTGCGTTGGAGCGCTTTAAGGACTCGCGGGCTACGGCCAAGTCCCTGGGCCTTTCCGCCACACGCCCTCCTCCGCCTTTTGCTTTTTACTCCTTTCGTGGCCACGGAAGGGGCACCCCGACACGTTCGCTTCAGAGCCACAGGCCTGCGCAGCAACAATCTCAGCGCGGACGTGGGACCCGCCGAGGCGGGTCAGGGGACGGGTCAGTCCACCTCCACCCCGGCCACCACTGCCTCCAAACCTTCCTAGTCCGGTTTTTCAGGCCCATCAAACGCCAGTGGGGGGCAGGATTTGCCATCACCTCCCCCACTGGCGCACCATCACTTCGGACAGGTGGGTTTTACAAATAGTCCGAAGGGGCTACTCCCTCCCCTTCGAGACTACCCCTCCAGCCATGCCACCCCAGTACCACCGCATGTCGGGGGATCACTTGGCACTTCTTCAACAGGAAGTCGCGGCCCTCTTGGCCAAGGGGGCCATTGAGCGCGTTCCTGCGCCAGAAGTAGGACGTGGTTGTTAATCCCACTACTTTCTGGTGCCCAAGAAGGACAAGGGCCTGCGTCCTATCTTGGACCTCAGGGACGTCAATCGCTTCCTCCGGAAGGAGAAGTTCAAGATGTTAACTCTGGCTCAGGTCTTGTCTGCCCTCGACCCTGGATGGTAGCGTTGGACCTACAGGACGCATATTTCCACATTCCCAGTCTGCCGGCCCACCGTCGTTACCTGCGGTTTACGGTAGGCCACGAGCACTTTCAGTTTACCGTGCTCCCCTCTGGCCTTACCAGCGCTCCTCGGGTGTTCACGAAAGTGATGGCGGTGGTCGCAGCTCATCTGCGCTGATCAGGGGTTCCAGTCTTCCCCTATCTCGATGACTGGCTGTTGAAGGCGGGCTCGCCCCGGACAGTCGTCTCCCATCTCCAGACTACGGCCGACCTCCTGCATTTGCTGGGGTTCTCCATCAATGTGCCGAAGTCGCACCCGATTCCCTCTCAGAAGCTCCTCTTCATCGGAGCGGTTCTGGATACAACGCACTTTCGGGTCTATCCTCACGAACGGCGAGTCCAGGATATTCAGGCTCTGATACTGATCTTTCAGCCTCTATCCTGGGTTTCGGTCAGGATGACCCTGAGGCTGCTGGGCCTCATGGCCTCCTGCATCCTGCTGGTCACTCATGCCAGATGGCATATGCGGGCTCTGCAGTGGGACCTGAAGTTCCAGTGGGCGCAGCATCAGGGGAACCTGTCCGATTACGTCCAGATCTCAGAGGGCACTGCACAACAGCTGCAGTGGTGGCTCACGAACCGGCATTGGGTCAATGGCAGATCCCTCTCCCTTCCCCAACCGGAGCACACAGTGGTGACGGATGCGTCCCTCCTGGGATGGGGCGGCCACATGGGAGAGGCGGAGATCAGAGGCCTCTGGTCTCCGGCGGAGTCCAGGCTCCATATCAACCTTCTGGAGCTTCGGGCGTTCCGACTTGCACTGAATGGTATTCCTTCCCTCTGTCAAGGGGAGAGTAGTGCAGGTGTTCACAGACAACACCACCGCCATGTGGTACTGCAACAAACAGGGCGGGTGGGGTCTTGGACCCTATGTCAGGAGGCTCTGCGCCTCTGGACATGGCTGGAACATCAGGGCATAATCCTGGTGGTTCAACACTTGGCAGGTTCACTGAACGCCAGGGCGGACGAACTCAGCCGCAGGTGCATGATGGATCACGAATGGCGTCTTCACTCGGACATGGCGCAAGGTCTCTTTCAACGGTGGGGAGAGCCTTGGTTATATCTATTCGCCACCGAAGAGAACGCGCAATGTCAGCAGTTCTGCGCGTTGGAATTTCCAAGGCGGCACTCGCTCGGTGACGCTTTTCGTCGCGAGTGGAGTTGCGGTCTGTTGTACGCCTTTCCGCCTATACCACTTCCGCCCAGAGTGCTGAAGAAGATCAGGCGCGACCGGGCCCAAGTCAATCTTGTGGCTCCGAACTGGCTCGAAGAGTTTGGAATCCCGAGCTACTCAGTATGACCATCGATCCCCCGATCCGACTGCCTCTTCGGGAGGATCTTCTGTCGCAGCAGCAGGGGACGGTCCTCCACCCGAACCTGTCCAGTCTCCACCTCTTTACGTGGAGATTGAGTGGTGGCAGTTGATTCCTTTCGACTTGCCTCCTGAAGTCTGTGATGTCATTCTGGCAGCCAGGCGTCCCTCCACTAAGTTGGTATACGCCTGCAGGTGGAACAAGTTTGTGGCATGGTGCACAGCAAAGGCTGTGCATCCCCTTTCTGAGGTCCTACTGTTCCTTCTTTCTTTGGCCTAGCAGGGCTCTGCTCTGGGCACTATCAAGGGCTACCTTTCTGCTATTTCGGCCTTTCTCAGGCTCCCTGATCAGCCCTCTCTTTTCAAGTCCCCTGTTGTTAACAGATTCCTCAAAGGCATTACTCACCTTTTTCCTCCTATTCCCTTCGTAATGCCACAGTGGGACTTGAACCTGGTTCTCACATACTTAATGTGCGCTCCCTTTGAGCCTCTTCACAACTGTCCTCTTCGTCTGTTAACTCTTGTTAGACCGGGCACCATTGGCGTGGGTCTCCCTTCCATTCTTTGCTGTTGCCTCTTATGTTTTTGCTGGTTTTAGATGCTTTTGGGCACTGTGCCACTGCTGTTCAGTGCCACAGTGCAAGTGCTCACTATGGTAAATTGATGTATGGATTAGTGACTCCATGATTGGCTTGTTTGGCTTACTGTCAGACCCTAGTACAGTGCACTGCGTGTGCCCAGGGCTTGTAAATCAAATGCTGGTGGTGGGCTTGCAGCACTGGTTGTGCCACCCACCGGAGCAGCTTGTAAGTGTGTCTCAGGCCTGCCATTGCAGAGCCTGTGTGCAGTCTGGTACTGCCATGTTGACTGGGCAAGTGTACCCACTTGCCAGTCCCTAAACCTTCCCTTTTATACATATTAGTCACCCCTAAGGTAGGCCCAAGGGCAGGGTGCATTGTAGGTAAAAGGTAGGACATGCCCTGGTGTGTGTGGCATGTCCTAGTAGTGAATTACAGCCATTTTCGTTTTTCACTATTGCAAGGCTACCTGTTCCCCATAGGCCAGAATGGGCAGTTAGATTATAACATCTTATACTCCTAACTGACTCAGGGAACTAGGTAGAAATTCGAGTTTAGTATGCCTGAACTCAGAATGATAAAATACATCTTTTAGTGAAGTTGGTTTTAACATTCTGTGTTTGAAAATACCACTTTTAGAAAGTGGGTATTTTCTTGCCCAACTATCCAAGCCTGCCTCTGCTAGGTTGTGTATTCCTTGTCTGGAGTTTGAGTGACAGGGGCTGGGGGCTTCCAGGAGACAGGGTGAGTCAGCACAGGGCTGAATGGAGAGATCTGCATGCAGATAGGAGGGAGGAGTTGCACCTGGGACCTGAATAGGGCTGTGCCTTTCCTCCACAATGCTGGCTCCACCTCCTGTGGTGTGTCTGATGTCCCTGGCCTACACTGTGAAAGGAAAGAAGGAGTCTTGTCAACAAAGTGCTCCAGGACTGGCCAGAACTGGTTTTGGACTAGGCAAAGGCCTCTCTGCCTTCAGAGATCAAAGAGAAAAGTAGTATAAATATTGGGACCCAGACCCAAGAACTTTAGATCACTTCTGGGAATCAAGACGAACCTTTGCTGAGGAGAAGAACCAGGAAGCTGAAGGAGGAGACTACCCCTGTGCTGTGTGTTTGGGGGTTGGCCTGCAGTGGTTGCTTCATTGCCAAAGAAAGGAGAAAAGGACTGAGTGTGCTTTCTATCAACTTGAAGAAGAATCTCCAAGGGCTTGAACTAGAGCTTGCCTCCTGCCTGAAGTCTCAGGGATACAAGACTTCACCAACCAGCTCCCCCCTGAATTCCCTTGCTGGGAATTGAAGTGCCTGCTGTTGTGCTGGGCCTTCTGAGAGACTGCGTGTCGCTGGGAGCTGGAAGCACGACGCAACGACGAGAAGCGTGTCGCAGCCGCTGTCATCGCATCGCCGAAGCGCGGCGCATCGCCGGAGAAGCGGGACGCTGCCACAGAGGACATCGTCGCATCACCGGAGAAGCGCGTCGCAGGGCCTGTCGCGGCTCCAAAGATCATCGAGTCGCCGCACGGCCGTCGGGCGAGCACGCATCACACCAACGTTGTTGCATCGCAGCCAAGACGCCATTTTGTCGCATCGTACCGGAGAAGAGTATCGCATCGAGGTGCCATCTTGTCGCATCGCACCGGAGAGCAGTAAGAAACCGACGCATCACCTCCCCACACAGTAAGGAAGCGAGCATCAACTCCCCTGCGCAGCAGTAAGGAACCGACGCATCCACTCCCCTGAGTGTAAGGAACCGACGCATCACCTTCCCTGCGACCCTTTTGTTTTCTTTGCGTTACGCATTCAAGGTACATTGAGAGTAAAGTGTCGCATCTACAACTTGAGAGAACTGAACTATTTTATAACATTCTAAAGTCTATTTTTGAGTACAGTATTGTGGATTTTTGTCGTTTGGTCTTGTGTTAAGTCTATATAAAAATACTTATTTTTATAAATACAACCTGTGTGGTGTCCATCTGTAGTGTTGTCACTGTATTACTGTATGTGTTCACAAATGCTTTACACACTGCCTCTGAGATAAGCCTGCCTGCTCGTGCCAAGCTACCAAGGGGGTGAGCAGGGGTTATTTTAGGAGTGTAGCCCCTTACCCTGACTAGACGCAAGGGTCCCTATTTGTCACAGGTACCTACCTATGCCAACTAGAGACCCCCAAATCTAACAACTCTGAAGACTGCTTTCCTGGTTGCAATCACCTCTGCTAGGAGAGTGAGTGAGCTCCAGGCTCTTTCTTGCAAACCTCCTTTTCTGTCTGTCCATCCGGACAAGGTTGTCCTCAGGACACGTCCATCCTTTCTGCCAAAGGTTGTTACTGCCTTCCACATTGGGCAGACCATCACTTTGCCCACCTTCTTTCCGCCTCCGCATCCTTCCAGAGAGGAAGAGAGGCTCCACCGTCTGGACCCAAAACGTGCACTCTCATTTTACCTGAGTCGCACACAACAGTTCCGGGTGGATGACCAACTCTTTGTTGGCTACGTTGGTGCCAAGAAAGGTCGGGCCGTACACAAGCGGACTATCTCCAGATGGGTCGCCTTGTGTATTAAAGCCCGTTATTCTCTGGCAAAGAAGGAGCCTCCGTTGGGGCTGCGCGCCCATTCTACCAGGGCGATGGCTGCCACTACGGCGTTGGGACGTGGTGTCCCCTTACAAGAAATCTGTCAGGCAGCTACGTGGGCCTCGCTGCACACTTTTACTAAGCACTATTGCCTAGACAGCCAAGTCCGGAGAGACAGCTTCATTGGCGGTTCTGTTCTCCGGGACTTCCTGGTGTGATCTTGATTCGCAGACCCACCACCGGTGTTGGTATTGCTGGGGTATCTATTCTAAGGTAAGGAATCTATCACTAATGTGTTTCTTTCAGATGCACAAGTTACTTACCTTCGGTAACGATATATCTGTAAGAAACATTAGTTCGTGATAGATTCCTTACCGCCCCACCCATCCTCCCCGTTCTGCGAACTGATTTCTAGGGTTAAGGTCATCCCTTTCAGGGCCCTAGTTTCAATGCACCAGTGGTCAGTATCTTGCATGGCTCTGCGTTCCTGGCGCGGAAAGTCGTGAACAGAACTGACGTCAGCGCGCGAGGGTGGCGTCTAAGTAGCTGCCGCGACGTCATCTCGGCAACCACAACGCCAACGACGGACGCGGATCCGCACGACGCCACCTTCCGACGTGCAGGGGTACTGCTGATGAAAACTTTCCGGATCCAGTCTGACGCCTGGGGGTAATTCTAAGGTAAGGAATCTATCACTAACTAATGTTTCTTACAGATATATCGTTACCAAATGTAAGTAACTTGTGCAATAGATGCCTTGTAAAATATTCATTTTCTAAAAATTGTAGGGTTATAAATGCAGGGCGGCATTGCCGGAGACCGAGTGACTTTAAGATTGGTAGGACCCATCTCTTTCTTAGCACGGAATAAAATTTACAGAATAAAACGACATGCAGTGTTGACTGTTCAAAAACATCATCACAAGGGCATTTACTCATAACTCTTGACCAGTCTTTCATTGTAGGAAAACTTGTTAGTTTGTGTAAAATTCCTAATCTAAATCTGGTCAACAGCAATCTATCATATCCACCATGGACAATTTTAAGATAAGACTGGATACTATAGGATGTTAAAATAATCTGATTTGCCATTACTGTTGGCTTCACAATTTCTGCAGATAGTCTGAGCTCGGCCAGTATTGTCATACACATTTTACCTTAACAACCTTTCTTGTTACAGCAATCAAAGTGAAAGTGAACATTTTTCATTGTTCAGTTAATAAAAACTTACAATAAAACACCTTTATACAAATTTCATACATTTCATTCATATCCATTATTAAACCATTTTTAAAAAAAACCCAATATGATTAAAATAAAATTCGACCCGCCATAAGAACCCTCAATTCATCTAGTTAAAACAAGAAAAAAACCTAACCATAAGTGAGTTTACTGGTAACATCATCTACCTACTATTTCATCTTATCTAGAGTACCCCAATTAATCCATTTGTTACCAACTTGCTGCGCACTATGAGTTGGACTCTCCAGTCCTGCTGTGTGGCGTACAGAGGGTCCTAGTTGATTTGTTGGCTTCACAATTTCTGCATATAGTCTGAGTTCGGCCAGTATTGTCATACACTTTTCCTTAAGAGCCTTTCTTGTTACAGCAATCATTGTGCTTGGCATGTTATAAAAATCAGGGTGGCCAATATCAATCCTAAAATTTTTAACATACTTTATCTACGGTATGGTCGTTACCCGTTCAAGTCTAAAACTATCATTTAAAATATCCAGATTAAAAGTAGTTTTTGGTGACGTCCAGATCCTATTCCATAGGTGAATGGGCTCTATTTTTATACGGTCTGATATGTAAGGGACACCTAATTCAGAGTTGCATACATAAGAAGATGTACTACTTGGGACTTGTAATAAAAATCTTAGGAACGCATTCTCAACTAATTGCAATGGTTGTGAATCGACATCTGAGACGTACATAGCTGTAGAAACACATTTAACCTGATAGATACGGAGTAACTCTACCGGCGGACGTCTGCCCAGTTTCCTTGCAAATTTAACTAAAGCAGCAGTGGCTTTCATAAACATTAGTTTCCTTGTTTGTACTGCCTGGATCCAAGCTCCATTTTGCTGGAATAAAATACCCAAGTAGGAAAAACGTTTGTAAAGTCAACCTTTTTCTTATCGATATAGATGTCTCCATAACTTATCATGGATTACACCATCAAAAACCGCTGTGAGGTCTACAAATGCTAAAAACAGCCTGCCCTGCTTTACCGTTGTGTATTTTCCTACAATAATATTCAAATTTAGACTCTGCTCAACAGTACCTAAACCCTCACGGAAACCAAATTGTAAATCTGAATTTATTTTATTGTCTTCGGCCCAATCCTGTAATCTGACAAGTAGTATTCATCCTACTATTTTGACCAGGGAATCTAATAATGATATGGGACGATAGCAGCCTGGGTCATGGCGATTACCTTTTTTAAAAATTGGGACCAGAGTTGATTCTGACCAGCTTTCTATAAAATGAGAAGAACAGCTTGTTGTTATTACCTGGGTTAAAAGTGGACCCCATAGCAACAAATTAGATTTATATAGATCAACAGGAACCCCGTCAGGCCCAGGGGTTTTCCCACCCATACTTGCCATTATGGCAGAGTTAACCTCTTCCAGTGTAAACTAGAGATCAGTGGGACAAGTATGTATTAATAATGCATTATCATGTGATGTTTGGGTTCCCATGGATTTTTCGCGTGTGGGGCATTTGTGCAAGGTAGAATAATGCTCCACCCACTGATCTTCTGCTATAGCCATCTCAATCGAAGGGACATCCCGAGTGGCCAGAAAAGGAACTTTGAATGCCTTCCAGAATGCTGAATTGTCTCTCATTAGGGAAGCTTCATGCAACGCTATCCATGCTTCTTTCCTTTGTGTTTCTTTTCGCTCTTTAAGTGTGCATTTATATGCCCCTCTAGCCATTCTAATGTCGTTAGCATTTCTAGGTGATTCATGAACCTCAAGTTTTAATCTAGAATATGCCTGAGTGCATTTAGTATCAAACCATCCTTGTTTTTTACTGCTCAGATAATTTTTCTGGACAAATAGGGCCTCTTTTATAGCTCTAGATATCTGCTGGAATAAATCTAGAACGTTATCATATGCAGTTGTTTCATCTAAATAAGCTGTGAAGGCAGATTTACATTTGGTTACTACCTTCTTTGTGATTTCTCTTGGAGCCACCATCGACCAGCGCAGTTAATACCCATTTGTTTTACTTAGGGCAATATTCTAGGTTTGTCTTTGAAGTTTGACTGTTCATGGGATAATATAAAGGAAGCACTTAATGGAAAGTAGTCACTTAAAGCATTTTTATGAGTTATAAATGACTTAACTGTCTGAGTGACTATTTGACATCAATATATAATCAATGATCGAGAAGCAACCTCTTCCATTAAAGGTATGTCCAAGGGGGACCGGAGAAATGCATATTTCATTGGCAAACCCTAAATCAGAACCAAACATAACTTCATTTAGGTGCTCCCCATATCTTGTATGTAGGAAATGTGTGTTACTAATTCCATCTTCAGATGCAAACCCGCACAATTCTCCCCCATTTCTTGGGCATTGAACAGAATTAAAATGCCCGCCCCAAATTATGAAGACATCTTTAGCAATATCATTCTGAGTAAGTTTTAAGTCATAATCTAGTTTTTTCATTACCACTCCAATCTGTTCAGCAGGCATATTATTATAAAAATTTATCAGAACAAGTCAATGCGATCTATCGATATGAAGTACCATTAATTGATCATATATTTCCTCTTTTCTCAATTCAATTTTCCGCATATTCACAAGGTTTGATACATATATGGAGAGCCCCCCCTTAGCCCTTCCCAGCTCCACTAGGATAGCTGCAGTGTGATAGGTTCTGTAGCCATCGATATGCACAGTATCTTCTGTCCGAGTTTCTTGGAAACACATTATATTGAACTTAGATATAAAATCCGACCATAATGGGTTGGCAAGCTTTGAACAAATACCTGAAATGTTCCAAAATACAAGTTGACAAATGTCTGAGTTATTACTGCCCATGGTGTTTGTAGCTATGGCATGGTCAGAGGATACCGGAATACTAGAAGGAGGTGCGGGATTTACAGGGTTAACTTGAGTGGCTATCATGTCCTCAGTAGTGGATGAATTTCCTACTACTTTGTGACAATAATTTTGAGGTGTTCTTGGCAGGTCCAACCTATCTACTGTATCAGGATTTGAGCCTAGATCGGGGCTACATGTTCGTAACTCAGTTATCATGGTTTGACTACATTCCTCAATTCACATAATGTGTAGCTCTTTATCTTTTTGTAGTCAATCTACCTCTTCTAAGGCTTGAAGGCTATGAAACCGGTTATATACTGGGACATTATATTTACAGTGTGGCGTGTTCGGATTATTCCTACTAATAGGTCTTCTGAATTGATCCTTTGGGGGTTGATAAAAATAGCTCAGAGGTAATGTATTAATACCATGAGTTGTGATAAATTGGTTCCCAGCTCTCCTTAGTATATTTTGCTCTAGATATGGGAATTTAAATGTTAGAACCACACAGTCTCCTCGAAGATTTTTGTGAGCTTTGCCAACCCAACTGACTCTTCTAGCCATCTTAAATTCGGCGAAGAGCGCTTCGGTTAGCCCAGTTTTCGTACCTAACAAAAATAAAGATTTGTTCCTCAAAGCATCCCAGGCTTCAGGGACTTGTGCCGGAAGTTTAGGGATGTTTGCCAGGATTATAGTATAGGGAGTAGCTTCAGGTGGCAGATTCAAACAGGCCAACTCTTTCTGTTGACTAGTTAGAGATGTGGTGGAGCAGACATTTCTTGATTGCATATGAGAAGGGGTCTGGGTATTTATTCCCCTCTCCTGGTACAATCTGTCATTATCTACAAGAGAGAGACCAGATGAGGGTCTTGTAGATCCTCTCAAAATATTTGGGCCGGACTTCGCTATGTGATCCTCCAAATTTGTCCCTAATAGGGGCTCTAAGTTCTGTCTAAAAGGTAACCCCTTACCCAAATTTGCCGACAGATAGTCATTGCCCCTTGCTATGATATTGTTATTTAGATGGGCTGTATTTCTTACTTGTTTATTTATGGTCTCCTCAACTGCAATTAATCTCTTTGTTAAATTAGCTAGGGCATCTATTAGATTGTTAGCTATCTTGTCCAGCTTTACAGTTATCTTGCTTATATCTTCTTTCGCATTATAGGGCCAGGTATTTACAAGCAATCCCCCACATATGCCTGTTTCAGATGGTGCTGGTGCTTTACCCCGCTTAAGTGATTTTTTATATGACTTTAAGCTTGGAGTTCCTCTTTCTAAATTAGAGTCCTCAATCACTTTTACATCTGCACCTGGATTTCTGGGGCGTTTTGACGGGGGTTGGGTGTCAGTTTCCTGGTCACTGGCTAAAATTCGATCTGATACATTTTAGACGAAACCATTAAGGGACTGTTTAGCTTCTTTTGTAGGAGATGGACAAGCTTGGTCGCCATTACTTGTTTTTGAGCCATCTCTAGCTATTACTTCCGTTCCCACGTTTTCGGAATTCAGGGTCTCTTCCACTGACAAAATCTGTTTTTCTAGAGCCCCCACTACCCCTGTTAGATAATTCATAAGTGTTAAACGTGAGCCGGCTACAGGATTAGAATTTGCCAAAGTCTTCTTAGTCTCTGCCTTTCTTTTCCCCATAGTTCGTATTGTATGAAGCTCCCGATGTTATAAATATAGTATTAATAATGGTCCAGAGAGTCCACCAATTTGACATCAGGTTATAGTCAGACCTAAGGGGCCACTGGGGCTAGTAGAATATTACAGTAGATGTTCTTATACAAAAATCCTTATGAAATCCACTCACCAAAGCTGTAGGGCGAGGCACAGAAGATTGAAAAAGAAAGGCAAAGAGAAAAGGCCCGGCCTGGCCTCTATTGGTCTATGACGGGCTAAGACGGGCCCGTCTTGGCCCGGGCCGAGCCCGGGCATGCCCCGCAAGCGTCCCGCGCTGCGGGACGCCTCCAGAATTTTGTTGAGCTCCTGCGCTCGATTTCCAGTGTTGCATGGCCCTCCTGAGGGTCTTCTCCTGCTTCAGTGAGCTCCCCTTCTTGCTCAGGGCCTGCTCTGACTCCCCTGCTGTTGGTGAGTTCCTTGAACCTTGTGGATCCCAACGTTTCTCCTTCTTTGCTCTCCACAGCAGATGCGACTATCATGACTTGTTGGTGCTCCCTCCGGACACCTAGTCACCAACATCTGACAGCTCATGCATGGCTCCTGGTCTTCCTCAGCATCGCCTGGTCCTCACAGATGTAGCGATTAGGTCACCGTCAACACTTTTGATCCATAAGACATCAGTGGGCATTGCTCTTCTGTGCCTCCTGGTAACTCCTGAGTGACATAGACTCTCTCCCCTCTGCTTGCAGGCTCTTCACTTCAAGAATCCACCCTTGGATTCCACTTGACTTCTTCACCTTGGTCTCCAGAGGCATTTTTCTCAAAGTCTTCCATTGTCTTCTACGGAGGTTTCCGACGTCTCTTCACCCCTATGCACCTGGCTTCCCTGGTGTAGGTAACCTGTTCTTCGGGGTATCTACGGGCAAGGTGGCTCGCCAACCTTCTGTCGTCCAAAAAAATTCTTTAGGGTCCTCAGGAAAGGGTCCTTCTTCTGCAAAACTGCAACCGCGACTTCTCCATTGACTGCCATTGGGCACGCGGCTGTGTTCCCACTCTGTACAGAGCCTCCGTGGGGTTCCTGGGTACTTACCTTGGGTGGTTCCTTGTGTCCCTGGCTTCTCTGGGTTTTCTGGTACAAATCCCATCCTCTTCTGCAGTTCGCATTCCCCTTTCTTAATTTATGGTTTGGTCTCTCCCTGGCGACCATTGTATTTTGTGCTACTTACCGTATAGAAATTGAGGTATTATTGTGTATTTGTGTTAATATCTCTGGGTACGAGATATACTAATGTATCTGAAAGAGACACGTTAGTGACAGATTCCTTACCTTAGAATATCCCCAGGCGTCAGGCTGGATCCGGAAAGTTTTTTGCGTAGCAGTACCCTTGCGCGTCGGTAGGCGGCGTCGTGCGGCTCCGCGTCCGGCGTCGTGATCGCCGGGATGACGTCGCGGGCAGTACTTAGGCGCCGCCCCTGCGCGCTGACGTCAGTTCTTCTTTTTCCGCGCCAGTAAGCGCAGATCCGGGAAGAGCAGTGCCCTAGTCACTTTTTGACTATCTTTTTTGGTGAATTTTTTCACTGTTTCTTCAACGAGTCTTCACGACTCCTAAGGTGTCGTAGGGATGCCCGGCTTTAAGCCCTGCGAGGAATGTGGTCGCATGATGTCGATCACGGACCCGCACCTCGAGTGTCTCTTTTGTCTCGGCCGAGACCACGACACGAAGTCGTGTCCTGACTGCCGGAAACTTCATCCTAAGGCTTTGCGAGAGCGGTCTCGAAAGCTCCTCGAAGTCCGGCATTCGGCTCCGCGCCGCACCAAGCCCCGGTCCCGGGAGAGGTCGAGGGGCCGGACGCGGAGTCCCCGCCGTTCGTCGGATTCAAAGTCTTCGCGCTCCTCCGGTAAGTCGAAGCACAAGAAGTCTAAGCGGCGTCATCGCTCTAAGACTTCGCCTCGCCGGTCTCGCGACTCGGCTGAGGTCCCTGTCGGCACCGTCCCCGCGGCCCCGGACGTGCCTGTCGAGTTGCCCCCGCAGTACCCGCCCTACCCGGGCTCGGGGCGACTCCGGCCGATATACAGGAATTCCTGTCGGCCATGGCCCGCCTCTTCGGGCCTCAAGGTCCCTCCGGTGCGCCTTCGGGCCCCGCGGGCCCTGATGGGGTTGCTCCGGCGTCGCCGTCGACTCTGGTCCCGGCGTCGCCTGTCCCACCAGCCTTCGTCCCGGCCTCGGCTCCGGCCCCGGCCCCGGCTCCGGTGGTGCCGCAACCCCCATCGACGCCGGTTGACCTAACCACGCCTCCGCCGATGTCCCCGGTGCCGTTTCCGACGCCGTCCGGGGCTCCGGGCGGCATCGTTCCCCGGTTCTCTCCGGGTCCGGACATGGAGCCGGACCGGCGTCGCCCGACGCCGTTTCCGGCGCCGATGAGACCTTGGGTCCCTGATGTCCCTCCTCCTCCATATTTTCAACCTGAGGAGGACCAGGAGAGCTGGGAGGGGTCTGACGACCCTCTCACACAACAGTGCGAGTTTGACCCGGACTGGGTTGAGGAACTTGGGGATGCCAGTGGTCTGGATACCTCCCCTGACTCTGGCATGCTGTCTCCTCCCGTGGCAACGGAGGAGGGGGCTAATTTTGCAACGGTGTTGCGTAGAGCTGCTGGAGCCTTGAATCTCCAGTTGCCTACAGTGGTCGTCAGGTCTAACATCCTGACTGAAGTGCTTCAGCCGGCGGCCTCCTCTTCGGAGACTGTGCTGCCGTTCAACGATGCACTGACTGACGTTCTTTGGGTGCCTGGTCCAAACCCACCACAGGGGCTCCTGTGGATAGGAACGTGGCCCGACGCCATCGCCCTGCTCCGGGCGACCCCCTGTTTCTCTCCCAACACCCCACCCCTGAGAGCTTGGTTGTCCAAGCCTCTGCCTCCCAAACCGCCTTCCCTACCGCCCCTCCGGATAGGGAATCCAAGCGCCTGGATCACTTTGGGAAGAAGGCTTTCTCTTCCTCCAGTGCTGGCTTGCGGTCTGTTAATACCGCTTGCCTCTTGGGCCGATACACCCACTCCCTGTGGGATTCGGTGGCAACTGTTTTGCCGCAGTGTTCTGAGGAGGTCCAGACACTGCTTACCCGCGCCATTGCGGAAGGGCGTGATGCGGCTAAATATACCATCCGCTGTGGCCTTGATACCGCCGACTCGCTGGGCAGATCGCTTGCAACGACGGTGGCGCTGCGTCGCCACGCCTGGCTGAGAACCACTGGTTTTTCAGGGGATGTCCAGAATACACTCATGGACATGCCCTTTGATGGAGTCGGTCTTTTTGGTTCGAAGGCAGACCATGCGCTGGAGCGTTTCAAGGACTCACGGGCTACTGCTAAGTCCCTGGGCCTTGCTGTTGTGCGCCCTCCGCTCACGTCTGCTTTTCGCCCCCTTCGTGGCCACGGAAGGGGCGCCCAGTCACGTCCACAGCCCGGCCAACGGCCCGCGCAGCAAGCGCCTTCGCGTGGCCGAGGACGTGGATACCGCCGTGGCGGTTCGGGCAACCAGCGTGCGGGTCAGGCCACCACCTCCAACCCGTCCGCGGCCTCCAAGCCCTCCTAGTCCCTCCTTTCAGGTGCACAGTACGCCAGTCGGGGGCAGGGTCCGCCTTCACCACTGGCGTCCCATCACCTCGGACAGGTGGGTCTTGGACATTGTCCGAAGGGGCTACTCCCTCCCCTGCGAGACCACCCCCCCAGCCATGCCACCTCAATTCCACCGCATGTCAGGGGATCACTTGGTGCTTCTACAGAAGGAAGTCACGGCCCTCTTGGCCAAGAGGGCCGTCGAGCATGTTCCGACCCCAGAAGTAGGGCGTGGTTGCTACTCCCACTACTTTCTGGTGCCCAAAAAGGACAAGGAGGAAATGCGTCCTATCTTGGACCTCCGGAACGTCAATCGCTTCCTCCGGAAGGAGAAGTTCAAGATGCTCACCCTAGCTCAGGTCTTGACTGCCCTCGACCCCGGAGACTGGTTGGTAGCGTTGGACTTGCAGGACGCCTATTTCCACATCCCCGTCCTGCCGGCCCACCGGCGTTACCTTCGGTTCACGGTAGGCCTCGAGCATTTTCAGTTCACCGTGCTCCCCTTTGGCCTTACCAGTGCCCCTCGGGTGTTCACAAAAGTGATGGCGGTGGTCGCAGCTCATCTGCGCCGGGCAGGGGTTTCAGTCTTCCCCTACCTCGACGACTGGCTGCTGAAGGCGGGCTCGTCCCAGGCAGTCGTCTCCCACCTCCAGACTACGGCCGAACTCCTGCACTCGCTCGGGTTCTCCATCAATGTGCCAAAGTCGCATCTGATTCCTTCTCCACAGCTCCTTTTCATCGGAGCAGTTCTGGACACGACGCAGTTTCGGGCCTATCCTCCCGAACGGCGAGTCCGGGATATTCAGGCTATGATTCCGATCTTTCAGCCTTTATCCTGGGTTTCGGTACGGATGACCCTGAGGCTGCTGGGCCTCATGGCCTCCTGCATCCTGCTGGTCAATCATGCCAGATGGCATATGCGGGCTCTGCAGTGGGACCTGAAGTTCCAGTGGGCGCAGCACCAGGGCAACCTGTCCGATCACGTCCAGATCTCGGAGGGGACTGCAAGACAGTTGCAGTGGTGGCTCTCGAACCGGCAATGGGTCATGGGCAGATCCCTCTCCCTTCCCCAGCCAGAGCACACAGTTGTGACGGACGCGTCCCTTCTGGGATGGGGCGGTCACATGGGAGAGGCGGAGATCAGAGGCCTCTGGTCTCCGGCGGAGTCCCGGCTCCATATCAACCTTCTGGAGCTCCGGGCGATCCGGCTTGCACTCAAGGCATTCCTTCCCTCTGTCAAAGGGACGGTAGTGCAGGTGTTCACCGACAACACCACCGCCATGTGGTACTGCAACAAACAGGGCGGGGTGGGGTCGTGGACCCTTTGTCAGGAGGCTCTGCGCCTCTGGACATGGCTGGAACATCAGGGCATGTTCCTGATGGTTCAACACCTGGCAGGTTCCCTGAACGCCAGGGCGGACGAACTCAGCCGCAGGTGCATGATGGATCACGAATGGCGTCTTCACTCGGAAGTGGCGCAAGGACTCTTTCTACAGTGGGGAGAGCCTTGGTTAGATCTATTCGCCACCGAAGAGAACGCGCAATGTCATCAGTTTTGCGCGTTGGAATTTCCAAGGCGGCACTCGCTCGGCGACGCTTTTCGTCACGAGTGGAGTTGCGGTCTATTGTACGCCTTTCCGCCTATACCACTTCTACCCAGAGTGTTGAAGAAGATTCGGCACGACCGGGCCCAAGTCATTCTTGTGGCTCCGGACTGGGCTCGAAGAGTTTGGTATCCCGAGCTACTCAGTATGAGCGTAGATCCCCCGATCCGTCTGCCTCTTCGGGAGGATCTTCTGTCGCAGCAGCAGGGGACGGTCCTCCACCCGAACCTGTCCAGTCTACACCTGCTTGCGTGGAGATTGAGCGGCGGCAGTTGATTCCTTTCGACTTGCCTCCCGAAGTTTGTGATGTGATTCTGGCAGCCAGGCGTCCCTCCACTAAGGTGGTATACGCCTGCAGGTGGAACAAATTTGTGGCATGGTGCACAGCAAAGGCTGTGAACCCCCTTTCTGCCCCTCTTTCTGAGGTCCTTCTGTTCCTTCTTTCTCTGGCCCAACAGGGTTCTGCCCTGGGTACCATCAAGGGTTATCTCTGTGCTATCTCGGCCTTCCTCAGGCTCCCTGATCAGCCCTCCCTTTTCAAGTCCCCTGTTGTTAACAGGTTCTTAAAAGGCATTACACACCTCTTTCCTCCTGTTCCATTTGTGATGCCTCAGTGGGACTTGAACTTGGTTCTTACCTTTTTAATGTGCGCTCCCTTTGAGCCTCTGCATAACTGTCCTCTTCGTCTTCTGACTCTAAAGACAGCCTTCCTGGTGGCCATCACCTCCGCTCGGCGGGTGAGTGAGCTCCAGGCTTTATCTTGCAAACCTCCCTTTCTGTCTGTTCATCCAGACAAGGTTGTTCTTCGGACGCGTCCGTCCTTCTTGCCAAAGGTGGTTACTGCCTTTCACATTGGGCAGACCATCACTTTGCCTACCTTCTTTCCGCCTCCGCATCCTTCCAGAGAGGAAGAGAGGCTCCACCGTCTGGACCCAAAACGTGCGCTCTCCTTCTATATCGACCGCACAAAACACTTCCGGGTGGATGACCAGCTCTTTGTTGGCTACGTGGGCGCCAAAAAGGTCGGGCGGTGCACAAACGAACCATCTCCCGCTGGGTTACCTTGTGCATCAAGACCTGCTATTCTTTGGCTAAGAAGGAGCCTCCTGTTGGGCTGCGTGCCCATTCCACCAGGGCAACGGCTGCTACCACGGCCTTGGGCCGCGGTGTTCCGCTGCCCGTTATTTGTCAGGCAGCTACGTGGGCCTCGCTGCACACGTTTACAAAGCATTACTGCCTTGACAGTCAGGTCCGGAGGGACGGCTTCTTTGGCCGTTCTGTCCTCCAGGACTTCCTTGTCTGATCTTTGTTCGCAGACCCACCACCGGGGTTGGTATTGCTGGGGTATCTATTCTAAGGTAAGGAATCTGTCACTAACGTGTCTCTTTCAGATGCACAAGTTACTAACTTGTGTAACGATATATCTGTAAGAGACAGTAGTTAGTGACAGATTCATACCGCCCACCCATCCTCCCCGTTCTGCGAACTGATTTCTAGGGTTAAGGACATCCCTTTCAGGGCCCTAGTATTTTTCAGACACCTATGTCAGCTTCTTGCATGGCTCTGCGTTCCTGGCGCGGAAAGTCGTGTACAGAACTGACGTCAGCGCGCAGGGGCGGCGCCTAAGTACTGCCCGCGACGTCATCCCGGCGATCACGACGCCGACGACGGACGCGGAGCCGCACGACGCCGCCTACCGACGCGCAAGGGTACTGCTACGCAAAAAACTTTCCGGATCCAGCCTGACGACTGGGGATATTCTAAGGTAAGGAATCTGTCACTAACTACTGTCTCTTACAGATATATCGTTACACAAGTTAGTAACTTGTGCATTACTGAGTGTTGTGTAATAAATAGAAGTATTTTTATATATACACTGTGTGGTTGTCTTTCATTTAACTTACATCCTAAGGTTAAACTGGTAAAACAAGCTGCTTAACACTTCTTCAAGATAAGCCTGAAGGCTGCTGTGCACAGGTATCGCTTTGAGAGCTTTTATCAAAGACCACTAAAAACTCCATAAGGGTCACCTGGATTTGTGCAAGTTGCATCACTTAAATAGGTGTGCACCATATGCTAAGTCAGTCTCCTACAATGGTTACCTCCATTTTTGGGGGGTTGCGTTGTTGCTTACATATGTTCTTCAAACATGGTTGTTCCGTGAGCACTGCTAGCGAATTTACCTGGGATGCGTTGTCATAACATTCTACCCATCAGGGTTTAGTAATGTCTTGTATTTTTTGGTGGGATTTCTTTCTTCTCTTAAGAGAATATCCCTTCTATGGTTTTTTCTCTTTGTTAAGAGCATTCTGAGTTTTTGTCCTCATATACTTCGATATGCTAAGGTTGTGGGTGCAGTTACACTTATCTTTTCTGGAGGTTGGATGTCCCTTACCTCCTTGCGACATTTTTTCTTCTAATCGCCAGTGGGTGCCAGTAGGTAGTTAAAACTTGGGTGCTATTTGACCAATCTTCATGAAATTTTCCAAAAGAAGTGTTAAGGTAGCTTCTGGTAGTCATGGAAAGTTTGGGAGTGATCCGTGAGTTTGGGAGTGATCCGTGCAGTGGGGACCGAGAATTTAGGGTGCAAAATAAGTGTGCATTTGCAATGTTAATTCCTATAAAAACCTTTAGCCGCACCTACAGCCCGAAACGCTGAATGGACTTACACCAAATTTGACAGGGAGGTAGACGTTGGTTCAAGTAAGTGCCTTTTGCTGATTTGGTGTAAATCCGTTCAGTAGTTGTTGAGAAAATTAAGTTTATAATTATAGTGATATCTGGTCACAAAGTCTTCGCTAACAAAAACGAACTCGTGCAGGGAACTGCACTGCTCTGATTGGCTTCCAACACTTCAACCAGGAAGTGTTGGCAGCCATCTTGGGACTCGGCTTCACTGAGTCCGAAAAGAAAGTGAAAATAAAGAAAAGGGGGCAGGGTTTGAAGACCCCAAGCCATAGTCTTGAAATAGCCACAAAATCGTGATATTGGCTACAAAATTATTTTTAAAAAAGCAAGCGCGGGCTCCCGCGCTTGCTTTAAAATAACCCCCGGGTGGGCCAGGTCCCGGGGGCATATGATTAATATAGGAGGGGCCATTACAAATTAATGGGGTAACCCAAATAGCGCCACAGGACCTGGGTACAGTGTAATATGAAAAAGTTTGGTCCTTGACTAGCTTTGAAAAGAACAACCAATGTGAGAAATGTATTATGATATGGGGGTTGCCAGAATGGTCAACCACTGGTAATTAATACAGTTCAGCTGAAATTACACACCCTGAACGACAATTCCTCAAAATACACAATTCCTTAACATACACAATCCGTGTACATAAACTACACCCACACGTTTTTTATTGGAGTAATTTCATTTTTATATATATATATTTGTAGAGTTGATTACAAACATAAATCAACAGGTAAAGATATTACCACACAAAGGAATAAGAGGTTGCTCAAAGGAAAGGAAGTGCTCGTGCTAGAGAAAAGGAGTGAAAATCAGAGGATTTTAAAGTTACACACTGTTCCTTATTTCAAAAACGGTGCTGGTCTAAGAAAAAACCAGTATCACGTAGCCTGTCCACGACATTTATTCAACACTATTTGCATTTATTCTTATTAGTGAGTGAATGCAACATCCAATTGCGGGGGACAAATAATAATTGTGGTACAGGCCCTTGCTGAGGGGATGCATCAACGTTTCGACCCGTCTTGTGCGTAGGGGGTGGTTTGTAACCTCCGCTTGCGGGTCTTCTTCAGGACTGAGGGGTGGGGGGGCAACCTAATACTGGTGCCAATAAAGCAAATAGTGTTGAATAAATGTTGTGGACAGGCTACATGATACTGGAGCAGAATTGCTTTTGGACAGAGGGAGCTGCATGTTTGCAGCTCCCTCAGTCCAAAAGCAATGCCGACTCCCGCAGAAGGTGGGGAGCCGGCAGGGATGGCCATGCCCCGGGGGATGGGGTCCCCGGGGCAATATCAGCCCGGGAAGGAGGGCCGTGCTGGCCGCCCTCTCCATACATTTCTTTTTTATAAAGGCCTGGCCCTGGGGGATGGGGTCCCGGGACCAAATCAGCCGTGTGAAGGGGGCCACGTGGCTCCCCTCCCAATTATTTTTTAAAAATGGGCAAGCCCCGGGGGATGGGGTCCCTGGGGCCGAAAATGACCCTGGAAGGGGGGCCACACGGCCTCCCTTCCTCAAAAACAGAAATACAAAAAAAGCTGCAACTCGAGGGAGGCCCACCACCTTTCTCCACTGCTCTGCAAATGCGCCTCCTGGCATGCTCCTGGTTGGGGGATGAAGTCCCCTAGGCTGCTGATGGTCCTTAGGGGCCAAGAAGACCTCCTGTTACCTCCAGTAAGCCCCACACAGTGGGATTGCTGAGAGGCGGTCAGAGGACACGCCCCTTTCTCCACCACTCTGCAAACGTGCCTCTCGGCGCACTGCTGGTGGGAGGATGAGTTCCCCTTGCCTCCTGAGAGCCTCTGGACTAAAGTGGACTTCTCCCAAGCAGCAGTGCGCCAGGAGGCGGGTTTGCAGAGTGGTGGAGAAAGAGGGCGTGGCCTCTGATGACCTCTCAGCAATCCAGCTGTGTGGGTCTTACTGGTGGTAACAGGAGGGTTAGTTGGCCCCCAAGGACCCTCAAGAGACAAGGGGACTTCATCCCCCAACCAGTTGTGTGCCAGGAGGCACATTTGTAGAGTGGTGGAGAAATAGGTGTGGCCACCAAACACCTCTCAGAAACCCACTGTGTGGGCTTGCTGAAGGTAACAAGAGGGGTTGTTGGCCCCCCAAGGACTCTCAATAGCCAAGGGGACTTCATCCCCCTACTAGTAGTGCGCCGGGAGGCACGTTTGCAGAGTAGTGGAGAAAGGGGGCGTAGCCTATCAGATTTCAGCAATCCTGCTGTATGGGACTTACTGGAGGTAATAGGCGGGGTAGTTGGCCCCTAAGGACACTCAATAGCCAATGGGAATTTATCCCCATACTAGTAGTGCGCAGGAGGCGTGTTTGCAGAGTGGTGGAGAAAGAGGGCGTGGCCTGCTATCAGATCTCAGCTGTCCTGTTGTATGGGACTTACTGGAGGTAATAGGAGGGGTAGTTGGTCCCCAAGGACGCCCTTGGGGGCCATCTACCCCTCCTCTTATCTCCAGTAAGTCCCACACAGCAGGATTGCTGAGACGTTGTCAGAGGCCCCCCCCTTTCTCCACCACTCTGCAAACGTGCCTCTTGGTGCACTACTATTTGGGAGATGAAGTCCCCTTGACTCCAGAGGGACCTTGGGGACCAAGAAGCCCTCCTGGTACCTCCTGTAAGTCGTACACAGTGGAATTCCTGAAAGCTGGTCGGAGGCCCCGCCCCCTTTCTCCACTGCTCTGCAAACGTGACTACTACTTTAAAAACCATAGAAAT